>CAUYRH010138762.1:0-15431 GCA_963574655.1 Perodicticus potto | reverse complement strand
TGCATTTCTTTAGTGAGGTACCATACTTTTTTATTTCTTCTACTGAATTTATTAATAAAGTACCTGCTTCAGGGCGGTGCCCTGTGGCTCAGTGAGTAGGGCACTGGCTCCATATACTGAGGGTGGCAGGTTCAAACCCAGACCCAGCCAAACTGCAACAAAAATTAGCCGGGCGTTGTGGCGGGCGCCTGTAGTCCCAGCTACTTGGGAGGCTTTGGCAAGAGAATTGCCTAAGCCCAAGAGCTGGAGGTGGCTGTGAGCTGTGATGCCATAGCACTCTACTGAGGGCGACAAAGTGAGACTCTGTCTCTAAGAAAAAATAAAAAAATAAAAAAAATGAAGTACCTGCTTCAGAGCTTTGTTCTTTTTCCTACTGGGGCATTTGCCCCTTCATCCATCATACATGTCAATTCTTATATCATACAACACTGACAACATTTATGTCAATTTTTCATCATATATGATGCAAACCTTTTTTAAAAAGAAATCAGTTTAGGCTCGGCGCCTGTGGCTCAACGGGCTAAGGCGCCAGCCACGTACACCTGAGCTGGCAGGTTCGAATCCAGCCCGGGCCCGCCAAGCAACAATGACGGCTGCAACCAAAAATGGCCAGGTGTTGTGGAAGGCATCTCACTTGAGCCCAGGAATTGGAGGTTGCTGTGAGCTGTGATGCCATGGCACTCTATCCAGGGGGACAGCTTGAGGCTCTGTCTCAAAAAAAAAAAAAAAAAACAAAAAGAAATCAGTTTATCATATCTTAATTATGGAAATGGTTGTGTTGTGCCCAGTAGTCTTACTTTTTCATGTAGTCAAACCTATAAGATTTTTCCTTTAACTTTTCTGATCCTAGTGCCACAATAAGAAAGGCCTTCTCTAATTCAAGATATAAATCTTAATTTATATCTTGGGTTGATAAATATTGTTCCTTTGTTGCAAGTTGGCAATATTATTGCTAAAATTTAATAGTTAATTTACAGAATTAAAGATGGTCCACCTTCAAAGAATGTTATATATTTCCTAATGTGATTACAAAATTAGTATTTAAAAATAGAAAAAGGATTCTTAATTTGTAAATTATCTACATTTGCAAAGCTTCAATACTATGTTTTCACTAAACAACATAAATGCTTTTTATGAAAAAAAATAATTCTTCCATCCTAGTAAAAAAGTGAGAGAATGGAACATTTTCTTTAATGGTCTAATTACCCATGATACTATATATGCTTACAGTTAAGCGGCCAACTCTCAAGGTCTGACCTTTATAAGTATTTCAAGATCTTTCAAAATCTAAGCGTTATAATACAAAATCATCTCTAATTGTATCTGTACACTCCTGTAAAGATTGCTTTTTTCATTCTTCTTGCAGTTGCCAATTACCTGTCTTCATCTAAAAATCCAGTTGCTTCAATTTCACTGCTTTACAAATTAAACAGCTTTCCTTTTTGCCCAAACACCAATGATAATGTTCTTTTTACCTTTCTTAATCTCTTCCTGTCTATCTTCCTCAAGGAAATACCCCAGATTTATTCAATAGGTCTCAACTACTAACTCCTTTTTATTAGACTAGTTATTTGGAATCTGTTAGATCCTTTCAAGGTCTGCTTTTTTTTTCTTTTTGTAGAGACAGAGTCTCACTTTATCGCCCTTGGTAGAGTGCCATGGAGTCACAGCTCACAGCAACCTCCAGCTCCTGGGCTTAGGCGATTCTCCTGCCTCAGCTTCCAAGGTCTGCTTTTAAAGTTTTATTAAGGCAGCTCCTGAGCAATCCATAGGCTAATTTAGATTCACCACTATGGCAACATTTTCTGTGGATTCTACTGCTGCTCTAGATAGTAGGTATTCTTCTTCCGCCTGGTGGGAAGGTAAACTACAAGAGGCCCTATGAGAGCCCAGGGAATTGTTCTGTCTTCTTCTTCCCTGTGTCTTATCCTAGCTTTGGGCAGCTTGGGCAGATCAGTACTCAAGTAAATACCAGGGGCCAGCAAAGTCTTTGGGCTGCACAACTTAGAGCTCTCTGTGTTGCTCCCTTCTCTATAGGACTTCACTCCGATATTCTAGCCACCATGACCACATGGAACTCTGTTCTCTACCCATCTCGAGGAAGGATTTCTCTGGGTCCCCCCTCTCTACCTGAACCCTGAAAACTGCACCCTGGGGAGAGAGCTGGTGCAATGTTTGTTTCTATTCTCTCAGAAATGGAGGTCCTGAGCTGCCTGCTTTCCAACATCTGAAAACCATTTTTTAATATATGTTATCTGGTTTCCTAGTTATAAGGCAGAGGAGTAAATCTGGTCTCCCTTTTTTCATCTTGGTTGGAAATGGAAATCCTTCCTGGCTATATTCGAATAACTCAAATTCAGGGGAACTCTGAAACAGTGCTCACTATACATTGTTTTTGCACAAAAACATTACTTTATAGTCCAATTACAGTTGAAGAATTACAGTTTTAACATCTTAAACTGTATTTTAAAATCAAAAACTCGGCTTGGCGCCTGTGGCTCAACGGGGTAAGGCGCCAGCTACGTACACCTGAGCTGGCGAGTTCGAATCCAGCCTGGGCCCGCCAAACAACAATGATGGCTACAACCAAAAACTGGCCGGGCGTTGGGGCGGGCGCCTGTAGTCCCAGCTACTTGGGAGGCGGAGGCAGGAGACTCGCTTGTGCCCAGGAATTAGAGGTTGCTGTGAGCTGTAATGCCACAGCACTCTATCCTGGATGACAGCTTGAGGCTCTGTCTCAAAAAATAAATAACATAACATAACATAACATAACATAACATAACTAACATAACATAATATAACATAACATAAAATAACATAAAATAATAAAATAAAATAAAATAAAATAAAATAAAATAAAATAAAATAAAAAACTCTATGTTTAAGTCTTAAGTCTGTTCACTGTCAGATAAATGAGCCATGCTGAACTTCAATTTCTTCTTCTGTAAAAAGAGGATTGTAGTATCTACTTTCCTAGGCTGTCATGAGAATGAAGATTGTGTGTGTGTGTGTGCATTTCCAGCACAAAATGTGCATGTAGCTATTCAATAAATGCTTGTTATTTTAAATTTCAAACCAAGATGTGTAGTATCTGTTTGTTTCTTTTCCTTCTTAGTCTGTATTCACTTTCTTTCCCTTTTATTTTTATAAGAATCTGTAAAGAACTCTATTCATTACCTGTCCAACAGTCCTGCTAGTAGTCAGTAATGGTTGAGCTCCTCAAGATTAATTATGGAAACTTTATCTCCACTCACAACAGTATTTATTTCATATCCCTGGCTGTAAAGTGAGGAGAAGAATGGTTTGAATAATAATCCTGTCGTTTCACTAAACAGTCACATATTATTTAATTTCATTTCCTGTTGTCAATGACAGATATTTTGCTCACTTTATCCTACATTTTGCTTTTATCCCTAAAAGCCCTCAAAATGACTCAACTGTTTAGAATTAGCCACACATTCACTAATTAGTACCTAATAGTTACAACTTAAGTGCAGCAATGGACTATTACTCATACTGTTAAGCGAAGTCACGAAGAGTTAAACATATAAAGAATGTTCAACTTCATAAAAAAGTCATTTCACACAAGAGACTGGGTTCTGAAACGTACTGAAGTATTCTTAGGTCACTACTTTCCCTTCTATTTTCCAGACACATGGTGTTCTGCCAAAATCTACATGTGTATTTTTTGGAAAGAATTTGGGCGGGGGAACTGTATTAAACAGCTCCTGGGAAGTTAGAAGTGCTATGTGTATAATCCTTCCCAGACTCTGACAGAACTAGCTCTCCAACTTTGGAAGGCACCAGTGTTACCTTGGGTGCTTGTGGAAATGCAAATTCCTGGGTCCCACTTGTAAAATATCTGAGTTCGTAAAACTGGAAGAATATTATGAAGCTACACTTCAGGTCATTCTGATGTAGGCAGCCCTCTGCCTGCACTTAAAGAAATACTATCAATATGAGTAGATTCTAGACAGCAATCATAGCAAAAGAATTTGAAGTTGAAAAAATTAAGCTTGCATTGCAAAAAGGAGGGATAGAAGTCTAAGTACTGAGGAAACCCACAAAAGCCATTTAAACAATTTCATGCTCATTAATTATATCATAATAATAACTAAATCACATAAGCTTATTCCATGCCAGGCACTATTCCAAGTGCTTTATCTTAACTCATCCAAACACTATTTAGTACCATTATTACTTGTTTTTTTAAATAGGCTTTATTTTTTTATAGCAGTTTTAGATTCACAACAAAATTAAGGGTAAGGTACAGAGGCTTCTTATAATGCCCCTGCTCCCCTGCTTCCCCACTCCCACCCCCCACTATCAACATCCCCTGGAGTGGTCACCCTAAATCCATAGTTTACCTTAGAGTTTACTCTTGAAATTGAATATTCTGTGGATCTTGCATAAGTGTCCAACCTTTTGGCTTCTCTGTGCCACACTGGAAGAAGAGTTGTCTTGGGCCACACATTAAATTCATAAAAACTAAAGAAAAGCTGATGAGCAAAACAAAAAAGATCTATGCATAATTTTTGTGATATCGACCACCACAGATAGCAAAAAATGTCCTCACATAATCTGGCAGCCCATTGGCTGTGCATTGGACCCCCCTCCCCGCCCCCGGGCAAGACATGTATCCACCATTACAGTATTATTCAGAGCAGGTTCACAGCCCTTAAAATCCTCTGTGCTCCAACTATTCAGCTTTCCTGCAATAGTTTGGATGTTGTCCCCTCAAAAATCTCATGTTAAAATTTGACATTCAGCATGGCAGAACTGGAGGTGGGGCCTGGTAGGAGGTGTTTGTATCACGGGGCTGGGAATGGATCCCTCATATACGTGGCTTGGTGCTATTCTTGTAAGACTGAGGTCTCACTCTTAGCTCCCAGGAAAACTGGTCACTGAAGAGCCTGGCACCTCTGACCCCTTCTCTTGCTTCCTCTCTCACCCTGTGATTCCTGTTTCTCTTTACCTCCTGCATGGAAGCAGCCTGAGACTCTCCCAAGAAGCAGATGCTAGTACTGTGCTTTTTATACAAGTTGCAGAGTTGTGAACTAACCCCTTTTCTTTATACATTACCCAGTATAGAACCAGCATCAGGTTTTCCTATTCCAAAACTCAAACAGACTAAGACATTCCTCTCTGAAAACAGGGAGGAATTCACCATTTACTACTGAAACACATCTTGGATGCTTCCAAGTTTAGGCAATGATGAATAATTTCTATTAACATAAACATTCACGTGCAGTGGATGCTTCCAAGTTTAGGCAATGATGAATAATTTCTATTAACATAAACATTCACGTGCAGATTTTCAGGTTTTTCATATGAAACATTTTCAAAGTTTTCAGCCCCTCTGAATAAATACCAAGTATCATGATTGCTAGATCATAATGGTATACTCATTTACAGATGAGGAAACTAAGACAAGGATAATAATTTGCCTGAAGTCATATAGCGTTTTTTTTTTTGTTTTTTTTTTTTATTGTTGGGGATTCATTGAGGGTACAAGAAACCATGTTACACTGATTGCATTTGTTGGGTAAAGTCCCTCTTAGAATCGTGTTTTGCCCCCTTGGCACACACCAAGACCCCACCCCCCTCGCTCCTTCCCTCTCTCTGCTTTCCCCTTCCCTCACCCCCACCATGTCATTAATTGTCCTCATATCAAAATAGAGTACATGGGATTCATGCATATAGCTTTTAAGAAAGACAGCTGGGGCTCGGCGCCTGTGGGTCAACGGGCTGAGGCGCTAGCCACGTACACCTGAGCTGGCGGGTTCGAATCCAGCCCGGGCCCGTCAAACAACAATGACGGCTGCAACCAAAAAATGGTCGGGCATTGTGGCGAGCGCCTGAAGTCCCAGCTACTTGGAAGGCAGAGGCAGGAGACTCGCTTGAGCCCAGGAATTGGAGGTTGCTGTGAGCTGTGATGCTACAGCACTCTATCCAGGGTTACAGCTTGAGGCTCTGTCTCAAAAAAAAGAAAGACAGCTGGGATTTGACTTCACACCATTTAGCTCCAGAGTTTGTGCTCTTAACCACCACACACATAGCTTCTTAACAATAAAGACCTGCCAATGAATAAAATTTCAATAAATGTAGTTTTAAAGATCTAATTGGCTTTTATTAGCAATTCATGAACTGGGCAGCATCCAGTCTATAAAATAGAAAGGATCTCTGCTAGGTATGGCAGAACAATCAGATTTTGTAATGCTTATACCAGAAAAAAGAAAAGAGCTCAGTACAAATAGCAGAGTGGTTATCAAGTTACTTTTCTTATCTGAGTTTAAGTAGAAGGGACTTCTCTATTATGCCATCCATCTTGACTAGGTCACTTTTGACTGGTTGCTGCAAATCTCCTAGTTTGGCCTACTTGGGGATTTTGTGTGTGTGTGTGTGAAGTTTCAGTTAAATTACATGGCACATAGCATGAGT
Source organism: Perodicticus potto (assembly GCA_963574655.1). Taxonomy (NCBI): domain Eukaryota; kingdom Metazoa; phylum Chordata; class Mammalia; order Primates; family Lorisidae; genus Perodicticus; species Perodicticus potto. The sequence continues at coordinate 8,990 of CAUYRH010138762.1, read as the reverse complement.
GACTTGATACTGGTTTGGACTGTTGGGGTCTACCTAGTGTAGAAACTCAGTCCAAATAAATGGGCTCCTACAGATTTCACTTAACAAATACCACATGAAATAACAGAAATTTTATTGTTATCTGATGAATTTTAAATGAGCTACACTTGATTCTGTACCACTAATTCACATTTATAATTCCCTTGCTCACAAGAAACTTTGCAGATCAGGAGATTCACAGTGAGATTTTCACTTCATCTTAACCAAAGGCCGAGACGTTATCACAGATTTTCAACTTTGTTTTGTGCATATAATTTATTGGTTCTTCATCCAAGTCTTCATTTACTGCTGTCCCAAAGACAAATGTCAAGAATATAGCCCCTTTAACACATGTCAGCCTCCACCCGCCTAATACAAACAAACAGGAATACAGCTGGTCTAAATGGTATAAATTATAAATCCAAACACATTTTCAATAGAGTAGTTAGCACTTACTAGCTTTGTGATCTTATTCACACTTATTAACACCTCTGAGACTTATGACCTACCATACTGGGTCGTTATAAAGATTCCCTGAGAGCCTATATACAAACCTAATTCCACGCCTGACACATTATGCAGTCTATTCTCAGCCACAGAGGTCTTATGAACATAGTCACGTCAACTGTCTCTTCAAAACCCTCCTTATCACTTTAAAATTTATATCACTCCTCATCTCCATAGAACTTGTGAAGAAAAGACATTTAACACATTATATAATTTCCTTATTTATCCTATGTATTTGTCTGCCTTTCCCTACAAGAATGTAAGCTTCATGATGGCATAATTTTGTGGGGGTTTTTTGTCTGCTTTGTAAACTGCTTTATCACCAAAGCCTCTAATAGTAGGTACTCAATACCTGTTGAACGAATACATAAGTAAACATTCAATAACAAGTAACTGCCACTACCACTAACACCACCATTTAATCTCTCTCAATCTCAGCCTTTTCACCTGTAAAACAGAAATAATATCATACCTTACTGATCTCAGGGTTATTACTAAGAGTATATAATTATGTGCCAATACTATGCAAATACAAAGAGCATTACCCTTATTTAGTTTTTCTGATCACATTTATATTTCTAATTTCTTATCCAATTTTTACATGACAAATTTGTGTTCTTTCTAATTCCCTGAGGAATAAATTTGTTTTCTTTTCAGCCAAATATGCATGATGACAATAACTTCAACCCTCAGCCAAATTTTCTCTCCTTTAGGATATCTTCCCTAATGTTAATTACATATTTTATTCACATCCCCTTACCACCTTGGGCTGAGTGAAGATTTATCTAGGTATATGTGGTTCAAACACTAAAAAAACCGCCTCCCAATACTATGGTAGTATTTTATTCTTAAAGAATTAAAGCGCTTCTTATGATTCCTTATATAGCAAAATGAGACAACAAATATTTGAAACTGAAATGTCCTTACCTCTCAATATGTAATCTTAAAAAAAAAAAAAAAAAAGACAGAATTATATAAAATCCCCTTTCTTTTCAAATCACTCCAGAGGCAGGCAGGCAACATTTTAAAAGTACCTTTTCGGTTTTCAGATACCTCAACATTTCTAACAAGGTTAGTCCTTAAGGATAGGACTAAGGAATACCTTAAAAATACATTGTACCTGGCAGTTCACTATAAACTTCTGAAATCTCACCCCTGAAATACATCTTAGAGGAGGCTCCAAGGCTCTCAGGAGACTAGTCACAGATCAGGGAAAAACACACTTCAGCAGGAAACATACTATTTCACCTTTTAAAGAAATATGATGTTTGATCCAGATTCTTTAAAAAACACATTATGATAAAGCAAATGTTAAAAGTTAAAAATTACAACCAAGGTTTCCTATTCCTTATCTTTTACCCACAAGCAGCCACATATGCCTACTTATTCCTACAGTTCAAACTAACCTCAAATCAAAGACACAACCACAGATACTTCTAAGTTGATCAACAGGTTGACAATTCCTAATTTAACACACATTCAACCACCTGGAGGGCTTTTTTTTTTTTTTGTGGAGACAGAGTCTCATTTTATCGCCCTGAGTAGAGTGCCGTGGTGTCACACAGCTCACAGCAACCCCAACTCCTGGGCTTAGGCGATTCTCTTGCCTCAGCCTCCCGAGTAGCTGGGACTACAAGCGCCCGCCACAACGCCCAGCTATTTTTCTGTTTTGCAATTCAGCTGAGGCAGGGTTTGAACCCGCCACCTTAGGTATATGGGACTGGCAACCTACTTGATGAGCCACAGGCGCCGCCCTCCCCTCCCCCCCCCAAGGGCTTTCTAAGAAAAATCCAGAGTGCTGGGCCAAATCTTCAGAGCTTCCAGACTCAGATCTAGGGTGGGACTAAGAATCTGCATTTCTAACTAGTTTCCATGTGATGCTGATGCTTTCAGAACTACTGCACTAGGTAAGCAGTTTGCATTTACCTAATAGCAGGTATTCATATTTACAAAAGTTATTGTACAGATCTGTTTTCCTGGGTTCTAAAACATTGAAAACCTTCTTTTTGCAGTTCCTAAGCCAATGATACAAGTTAAGAAGTCTCATGTCATCAACCAGATCTAGAAACAGATTCTTATTCCTAGATGAGATCTGGCTACCAAATTCTGGTGGGTTTTTTTGTTTTTTTGAGACAGTTTCACTACGTCACCCTTGGTAGAGTGCCATGGAGTCCCAGTTCACAGCAACCTCAAACTCTTGGGCTTAAGCGATTCTCTTGCCACAGCCTCCCAAGTAGCTGGACTACAGACCCCTGCCACAATGCCCCGCTATTTTTTTTTGTTGCAGTTGTCACTGTTGTTTAGCTGGCCCAGGCCGGATTTGAACCTACTAGCCTAGGTGTATGTGGCTGGTGCCCTACTACTGAGCTACAGTGGCTGCCCCAAAAATTCTATTTTAAACCAAACACGTCACCTTAAATTAGTGCATTTCTATAGGTAATATCAATAATATCAAAGACTCCCTACAACATTAGCAATTTTCTGGTGAAGTACCACACTCTTTTGGCCACCATAATGTATATTCCTAATCAATATATGTTTACCATGCTAATATCCCTTTTAATAACTACATAAATATTGTGCATGTATAATTATGTTTACCTTCAAATACATATTTATGACATTGCTTAATTTGTTTTCCATTAATAATTTCAGCTAATTCAACCTGAAAAGCTGAAAATACTAGGTAAAGCAGAGTTTGATATTCACTTTATTGTTCTTGCTTACATATAGACTAGAAAGGATAACAAGATTTCTACCTCTTCAATTCCTGATGTGTTTCTCTAAGAAAAAAAACATTTTGTGAAACATAGTTCAGGTGCCTGTGTGACAAGCCTGGGTGACTTAAAACTAAGGCAGCTGTAAGACTCCTGAGAATTCACAGGCTTAGACAGATCTTCCATAGCAAGATACATAGGATATCTGGTTTAAGCAGTGATTGAGCTCATGCACTATCCTTCCAAGATCCTGGTGAAAAGACCAGTATAAAAACAAACAAACAAACAAACAAACAAACCCATAGTTTTGTAAGCCAGTGCAAAGAGTAAATGTACCAATGCAGGAATGGTGGGGGTGGGGGGTGGGTGGGTGAAGAAATAAAACACACAAGAGACAAAGATCACACAAGAAATAAGGATGGTATCGTAAGGTCTGACGCAGCTGATGACTACAGCCAGCACCAACCTGTGTTGAACAGGGTTTATTTATACAGTGCTGAACAGCTTCATATATATAGTACCTAAACAAGGCTGCTTATATTAACAATGTGGCCCATCAGCAAGGAAAGTGAGTAGGAATATTTTCATCTTACAAGGTTAAGGGCAAGTAACAGTACATTGGGCAAAGATTAACTTTAGGGAGAGAAGACTATGTGCTTTTAGGCAAAAGATAGAAAAGTATACAGAAGTTATGTGACTTCTGGCAGAGGGAGCAAGGAGAAAGGACTATTGTTTTAGGAAGGGAGGAGAAACAGCTGGGGGCTGTTCCTTGAAAACACCTCTTGGGCTGTGGAGGTTTTGCCACCTCACAGTCTGCATTCCACATCTCCTCCCTTTTTATTTCTTAGTGCCAATTAGTAAACAAATGATTTTAATTGGAGGAGTTGCTTGACTTTGACTCTGCAGAAGAGTAACAAGAAACAGGAGCTATCATAGCTGTGAGAAGCTTTGGGGGTGGGGGTGGACTGGCTTGCCACAATGTTGCACAAGATCAGTTCCTTCATGGGTCAGCTTCTACAGTTGTCCCCATGATTCAGGTCCCTGTTTGGGTGCCACACCCAAACATGGGAATGGTGGGGGAGGAAGAAATAAAACACATAAAAGACAAAGATCACACAAGAAATAAGGATGGGATCAGCAGGTCTGGTGCAGCTGATGAACCATGTGAGCAGCTTTATTTATATAGTACTTAAACAAGTTTGCGTATATTAATAATGTTGCACCTCAGCAAGGAAAGTGAGTGGGGATATTTTCATCTTACATGGTTGAGGAAACATAATAATACATGGGGTAAAGGTTAACTTTAGGGAGAGAAGTCAAAAGATAGAAAAGTACATGGAAGCTACCTCCCAGGCTATGGGGGTTTTGCCACCTCACAATCTGCACTCCACACCGTAGAGCAAAACACAGGAGGAGGTTATCAGTGGATTAGCTATCTTAATAAACTTTTGGAAGACTGACAGCCCATGAAAGTAAAGAAGCAACTAAAACTGAGTGTGGAAAGTTGTAGCCCAGAAAATGACCATAAAGATGGTACTACAGGAGATAGGTTTGTCCTCTGTAACACTGATAGAAGATGGAATCACAAGAGAGTGAGATGAACTCTTCTTCAAAATACTGAAAGAAATTGATAGTCAATCAAGAATTTTATATCCAGCTAAACTCTCCTCCAATGGAGAAGAAAGGAAAGAGAGGCCACATGCAGTGGCTTACTCCTGTAATCCTAGCACTCTAAGAGACTGAGGTGGGAGGACTGCACTAGCTAAGAGTTCGAGACTAGTCTGAGATACAGTGAGACACCTATCTCTACTAAAAATAGGAAAAAGTAGCTGGGTATAATGGTGTGCACTTGTAGTCCAGGCTACTCAGGAGGCTGAGGCCAAAGGATCACTTTAGCCCAGGAACTGCAGGTTGTGTAAGCTATGATAACTATCATTGCCCTCTCACAGAGTGACAGAGTGAGAATCTGTCTCAGAAAAAAAGAGAGAGAGAGAGAGAGAGAGAGAGAGAGATTTTGCTAAATAATTTTTTTAATTTTGAAAAATGAAGGAGAGATTAAAATGTCATCAGATTAAAGTAAAACGAAAAACCTGAGAGAATTTGTTGCCAATAGACCTGCCCTAAAGGGAATTTCTTAGGCTGAAATGGAAGAAGATTAAATGGTAACCCTCAAATCTACAGAAAGAAATAAGAAACATCAATAAAGGTACCTAATTAGGTATAATAAAAATGTACATAAACATAACTCTTTTCTTGATCTGTTTTAAAAGACACCTACATAAGGCAATAATACTAAAAATGTGTTGATGAGCTCAATCTCTCACACCACATACAAAAATTAACTCAAAATTAATCATACACTCAAATGCAAAAAGTAAAAATATAAACTTATAAACATAAGGCAAAAACTAAAGGAGAAACAGACAAATCTATTATTTATAGTGGAGGCATCAACATATTTCCCTCAGTAATTAATAGATTGAGCAGGCACAAAACCAGTAAGGATGCAGATGACCTGAACAGTGCTATTTAAAAACTTGATCTAATTGGTATTTATAGGATATTCCATCCAACAGAATCACTACATTAAACATTCACCAAGGTAGACCACATTCTGGGACATCAACCTTAACAAATGTAAAAAAAATAGGTGCAATGGCTCACACCTATAATCCCAACACTTTGAGGGGCTGAGATAGGAAGATCACTTGAGCCCAGAAGTTTGAGGCCAAACTGAGCAACATAGTGAGACCCCCATCTCTATAGAAAAACAGAAAAATCAGCTAGGCAAGGCAGTGCACCTCTGTAGTCCCAGCTACTCAGGCAGCTGAGGCAAGAGAATCACGTAAGCCCAGGAGTTTGAGGTTGCTGTAAGCTGTAATGCCATGGCACTCTACTGAGGGTGACATAGTGAGACTCTGTCTTGAAAACAAAACAAAACAAACAAAAAAACCCCCATAACATCAAAATTTATAGGACATAGCTAGAATAGTGCTTTGAGGGAAACTTATAATATTCAAGGCATTTTACAAAAGATCTAAAATCAATAACCTGAGCTTCCAACTTAGAAAGAAAGATAAAATTAAATCAAACCTAAAGTAAACAGAAGGAAGAAAATAATAAACTACTAACCAAGATAAAAAGGACAAAAGACACCAATTTCCAACAGAAGGAATAAAAATGAAGTCACTACTATTGATCCCATGGACATCAAAAAGATAACAAAGGAATAATACTACGAACAAATCTAAGCCAATAAATGTGATAATTTAGAATAAATGGACTAATCCCTCGGAGGATACAAAATACCAAAGCTCACTCAAAGAGATAAGGATAATGAATAGCCTTATGACTACAAAAGAAATCAAATTAATAGTAAAAAATCTTTCAAAAAAGAAAAAGAACAGACACAGATGGTTTCACTAGTGAATTCTACCTAACATTTAATTCTATAGTCTATTCCAGAAAATAGAAGAATGGGGATAATTTCCCAATTCATTCTATATGGCCACAATTACCCTAACACCAAAATTAGATAAAGAACTTCCTTAGCTTAATAAAGACTATTTTAAAAAAAACACAGTTAATATTATACTTAACAGTGAGAGACCTGATGTCCACAGTACCCCCCAAATCAAAAACAAGGCAAAGATGGGGCCAGGTGCGGTGTCTCACGCCTGTAATCCTAGCACTCTGGGAGGCCGAGGGAGGCGGACTGCGTGAGCTCACAGGTTCAAGACCAGCCCAAGCAATAGCAAGACCCTGTTGCCAGGAGTTGTGGTGGGCACCTATAGTTCCAGCTACTTGGGAGGCTGAGGCAAGAGAACTGCTTGAGCCCAAAGAGTTTGAAGTTGTTGTGAGCTATGATGCACAGCACTCTACCAAGGGTGACAAAGTGAACTATCTCAAAAAAAAAAAAAAAACCAAGGCAAAGATGTTCACTCCCACCACTTCTATTCAATTTCATACAAAAATTCCTACCTAAATGTAATAAAAAAAGAAAAGAGAGACACAAAGGTATATAAATAGGTAAAAAAGATGTCTGTACTCATGGACAACATGATTGCATACCACGATTGTCTATGAATGCAGAAAACCCCAAAGAATGCCAAAAAACCAAAAATAACTCCTGCACATAATAAGTGAGTGTAGCAATGTTGCAAGACACAGTCAATACAAAATAGTCAATTGCTTTCCTATATACTGGCAATGAATACTTGTAATTTGAAAGTAGAAAATAACACATATATAATAGCATCCCCCAAAGATCAAGTAGATAAGTATAAGTAAAATAACAAAATATGTACATAAAACTACAAATCACTGATGAAAAGAATTCAAAGAAAATCTAAGATGGAGATTTTGTATTTTTGATTGGAGACTCAATATAATAAAGATGGCAATTCTCCCCAAACTGACATATAGACTTAATGAAATTCATATTAAAATCCCAGCTAACACCTCTTGGGTACAGGACACAACTACAATAAAGACTCTACCTAAAAAGCAAACACTGTAACCTAATTGTTTGTACCTCCCATTAATCTGAAATAATAAAAAAATAAAATTAAAAAAAAAATCCCAGCCAGGTTTTTTATAGACATACATGAGCTTATTCTAAAATTGATACAAAAAGGGAAAAGTACTAGTGTTGCAGGACCAGCAAACTGGAAAAAAACAAAAACAAAAACAGACTCTCACCAAAGATTATAGAAGAAGGAATTTTATTTTAGCTGCAGAGCCACGGCAGATTAGAATGCAAAATGGCCAGCTCCCCATCAGCTCTGTCCTTGTCCTTTTATTGGACTCACAATTAAGCAGACAAAGGAATTACCATACTACCTCTCACTGGAGGTACCAAATCATGTGCAGGGTTTCCAGAAGCAGAAGCAAGCAGCAAGTTTTAGTTTCAAGGACCCAGGAAGCAAAGTTTTACTGATTCTTAAGGAATGAGTTACAATGGGGAGGACCTTGCAAGAGTGTCCTCGAGCTTTCCTGAGAAGCCTTTGTTTTTTAAAGTTTACCTTTCCCAGGTATCCTCCTTCCTTCACTAGAATAGCCAATTCAATTATGGAAAAGAAGAACAAAGTTGCAGGATTCATATTACCTAATTTTGAGAGTTACCATAAAGCTACAGCAGTGAATATAGAGGGGCAAGAGATTAAACCCATTGATCAATAAAACAGAACAGAGAAATGAGAAATAGACCTAGAAAAATATATGTAGTTAACTAATTTTTGACAAACGTGCAAAGACAATTTAACAGAGAAAGAGGAGTCTTTTCAACAAATGATGGAACACATTTGGAAGTCCATATGAAACAAACTGAAACTCACACCTTATGTAAAAATTAACCCCAAATGCACCACAGACTTAAAAGTGAATGCAGAAACTATAAAACTTCTAGAAGAAAATCTAGGGAGAAAATCTACATGACTTTGAGTTTTAAAATACTGCACATGTCCTAAGGCCATTAGTGTGTGTAAGTGTGTTTGATGAAGCATTTTTGTTGCAGAAAAGATACTGGTAGTAATTTGAATATCTCTGAGTATGAAATGGCTAAGCAAATTACAGCTTGTATTTCTCATGGAAAATAAACAAATTATATTTTTTAAAATTGTTTTTTATTAAATCATAACTTTGTACATTGATGCATTTATGGGGTTCAGGGTACTGCTTCAATATACAATGTGAAATGCTTACATTGAACTAAGTAACACATCCATCACAATTATACTCATTTCTTAA
>CAUYRH010138761.1:0-44674 GCA_963574655.1 Perodicticus potto | reverse complement strand
CCTCCCAAGTAGCTGGGACTACAGGCGTCCGCCACAACGCCTGGCCGTTTTTTTCTTTCTTTTTTTTTTTTTTTGGTTTCAGCCGTCATTGTTGTTTGGTGGGCCCAGGCTGGATTCGAACCCGCCAGCTCAGGTGTACGTGGCTGGCGCCTTAGCCTGTTGAGCCACAGGCGCCGAGCCTGTTTTTCTCTTCTTTAATCTGTGTGAGCAATATTATATTGTACTATATAGCAAAACCTTCATAAGAACTTTCCACTTTTGTTTTTGTTTGTTTTGAGACAGTTTCTCACTGCCAAGTTAGAGTGCAGTGGCATTATCATGGCTCACAGCAACCTCAAATTCCTGGGGTCAAAGAATCCCACCACACCCAGGTAATTTTTCTGTTTTTGGGAGAGACAAGTCTCACCATGTTGCTGAGGCTGTGTTACTGTTCTTTTTATGATAGCCTTCCTAATGGGTGCAAAGTAGTATCTCATTGGGGCTTTGATTTGCATTCCTCTATGATTAATAATATTGAGCATCTTTTCAGGTACTTATTGGCCATTTATATATCCTCTTTGGAGAAATGTCTGGTTTAGTCTTTGCCCGTTTTTAACCTCAGGTTGTTTGTTTCCTTGTTGACTTTTAAGATACGTGTGTATTTTTTTTTTTTTTGAGACAGAGCCTCAAGCTGTCACCCTGGGTACAGTGCCGTGGCATCACAGCTCACAGCAACCTCCAACTCCTGGGCTTAGGCAATTCTCTTGCCTCAGCCTCCTGAGTAGCTGGGACTACAGGCGCCCGCCACAACGCCCAGCCATTTTTTGGTTGCAGCTGTCATTGTTGTTTGGCGGGCCCGGGCTGGATTCCAACCCGCCAGCTCAGGTGTACGTGGCTGGCGCCTTAGCCTGTTGAGCCACAGGCGCCGAGCCAAGATACGTGTATATTTTTAATACAAGTGGTGAGATACTATATAAACCATCCCGCAATCTGCTTTTTGCACTTGTCAATGTATCTTGATTATTCTTTATTAATATACATATAAAGATTTTCCTCTTTTCATGGGCCAAATGAGCCATAATATATTGAATTCATCTTCTACTAAGGGACATTAAAGTTGTTTCTAGGCTTTTGTTATTATACTGTATATATAGTCCATGGTGCAGAGACTATCCCAGTATGCATGCCATTTTGTGAAAATGAAAATTTTTCCCTAGGAAAAAATCTTGGAAATATGTCAAAGTGCATGAATATTTTTGGTAAGTGTTGCTAGCTTGACAGTGCAGTCTTTCTCATCCCATAAGAGGACATGTTTCCCCAGTCCTTCTTAAACAAAGTTTAATTATAAAACTTTGGGATTTTTGCTAATGTGATATGTGAAAAATAGTGTTAATTTTTATTTTTTGAATTATGAACATCTTTTATATCTCTACAATGTATTTATATTTCCTTTCGTTTGAACTGGCAGTTCATGACCTTTCCATGTTTTTTCTATTGAATTGTTTATCTTTTTATATATTAAAGTTCTTAGCCTTAGTTTGTGATGTATGTCAGCTGTCTTTTTACTCTATTATTTCTTTCTGACATTTAGAGATTTTGTCATGTAGAGGCCAGGGACTGAGGTTGTCCAGGCTGAACTCCTTCTCACACACCCTTCCACCTTAGCCTCCTGGGTAACTGAAATCACTGTGCCTAGGTTCTTTCAGAAGTTTTTTTCAAAATTTAGTCAAATTACACATTTTTCAGTATTCATTTAATTTTTTGAAATGAAAGTCATTTAGTGGTTTTAATAAATTTACGTTTATCCTAAAGAAACCTGGTTTGTTTTGTGTTTTTTTTTTTTTTTTTGAGACAGAGTCTCAAGCTGTCACCCTGGATAGAGTGCCGTGGCATCACAGCTCACAGCAACCTCCAATTCCTGGCCACAAGCGAGTCTCCTGCCTCTGCCTCCCAAGTAGCTGGGACTACAGGCGCCCCCCACAACGCCCGGCCATTTTTTGGTTGCAGCCACCATTGTTGTTTGGCGGGCCTGGGCTGGATTCGAACCCGCCAGCTCAGGTGTATGTGGCTGGCGCCTTAGCCCGTTGAGCCACAGGCGCCAAGCCCAGAAACCTGGTTTGTAACAGAAAAAAAAATTAGGCTGGGCATGGTGGCTCATGCCTGTAATCCTAGCACTCTGGGAACCCGAGGGGAGTGGATCATCTCAGCTCAAGAGTTCGAGACCAGCTTGAGCAAGAATGAGACCCTCCCTCTACTAAAAAATAGAAAAATTAGTTTGGTGCAGTGGTGGGTGCTTGTAGGCCCAGCTACTTGGGAGGCTGAGGCAAGGGGATTGCTTGAGCCCAAGAGTTTGAGGTTGCTGTGAGCTGTGATGCCACTGTACTCTACCAAGGTTGACAAAATGAGACTGTGTCTCAAAAAAAAAATAATAATAATAATAAACCCTCAGAAGAGTGTTTTTCTAAATAAAGTGTTTTTCTAAAATAAAGAAGCTAATTTTTCCACTGATAAGCTGATAAGTTAAATTTGAAAGTAAAGGGTAAAGCTGTGTTTCATCTCCTGTTACAGTTCTTCAGATAAATGCTTCAGGACCTTGATCCCCTGTGTTTAAAATTTCTACTGAAAGCTGCGCTGATCTGGGTGCAATGGTTTGGACACCCATCTAGGGGAAAGTTCGTTCAACTTTAATTTTTCGGTCAGAATTGTGGAAGCTGAATCAGTTGAGATGTCTACAGTGTTGGCTATTATTTGTTTTGTTGTCAGCCCTCTTCCATTAGGGCACAACCAAGAGGAATTTTTTCCTTGCAAAATTATGTGGATGGTCTGCTACTGTGGGCTTCATCTTCAGCATCATCTCTTCTACTGAAGACAAGTTATCCATTTGTAAAGTACTGATTTCTTTGGGACATTGTCCCCACCAACTTTTCATTAAGCATCAGTGATTTCACCTTTCTTTCACCCAAGCTTCACCTAAAATTTTATGTTCGTTCTTGCTTCAGTTTTAGCAGAATTCATGTTTCTTTGACGAAAGACTTCAGCCCTTTTCAACCTGTCTTATCCTCCTTAGTGCCTCAACCTAGATCCTTTTGTTTGTGACATTTATTAAAGCGCTTTCCTTCCTCCAAGGAGCTGATGATGCTCCATAGAAATGTTAGCAGTCAGGTCAGCATTACAAGCAGTCCCAGAGACTCTTGCAGGGGTGATTCAGCCACTGAGTTCACCAGCACAGCCAGTGGAGGGAAACATGGTTACATCCTGTGCTCACATGAGTTAACTTTTCAGTATGTGGATATATCTTTCTGTAACAACTGGGTTAAACTTTCGCAGGTGAGGACAGCACCTTGTCTTCCTCAGCCACTAAAGACACTACCCAAAAGCGAAAGGAGGATTTGAAGCTAAGGTTGCCTTTCTACAGCAAGTCTCCCCTTTTGCTGCTTCCATCTTCAACTCTGCATGAGTCTGAGGCTCGTGACATCCAGTATTCATCTCTTTCACTGACAGGGAGACTGAAGTTTCATTAGCAGTTGGCAGAAACTTTTGAGTAGATTAGATCATATCCAAAATTCAGTTAAGAAGCAGGTAAAAAGAAACTATTTGTAATGGATTAGAAATAACTCTTCCTAAGAGAACTGGAGGTGCCGTAAATATTACTTCTGCTTCTTCACATCAGTGCTGTTTTTGAAGAGATAGTAAAACATTTCATAATTCATTTTTTATCAGGTAGTAAAAAGTGTGGGCAGTATGTAGAAATTGCATTGATAATTTCCCCCAAACAATTATTATCTTAGAATCCTTGAGACTACTCAAAGAGCTTTTGAAAAACTGCCTAGATAACTGGGTCTGCATTCCTGCAATACAAAAATATACCATAAAAGAGGGCCCACATACCCCTCAGCAGGAAATTGTATATTTATTAATACAGTGATCGTTCACATATATTGAATAAAGTGAAGACTACATGTGTAACTTGAATAAACCTCAAAAGCAATGTTGAGTTTAAAAAATTACAAAAGGGGAAGTTTCTTTCTAGGATAGCGTGCTAGTCAGTGTGGTCTTTGTGAGATTCTGCCATGGGGTACCGCGGCCAGGGCCAGAAAGTGCAGAAGGTGATGGTGCAACCCATCAACCTCATCTTCAGATACTTACAGAATTGATCCCGGATTTAGGTGTGGCTCTATGAGCAGGTGAATATGCGGAGAGAGGGCTGTATCATTGGTTTTGATGAGTATATGAACCTTGTATTAGATGATGCTGAAGAGATTCATTCTAAAACTAAGTCAAGAAAACAACGGGGTCGGATCATGCTAAAAGGAGATAATATCACTCTGCTACAAAGTGTCTCCAACCAGAAATGACCAATGAAGTGAGAAATTGTTGAAAGTGCAATGCAGGATTTTTTGGCATACTTTGTGGGGAATATAGTTCTGAAACATTTGTTCATACAGTTATGATTACCTTTATGTTATTTCAAAATGATAATAAATGCTGTGGGATTGTTTTTATTAAAAAAAATAATAATATTTAAAAATAAAATAAAATATGCATTAATGAAATTATTAACCTTACCAAACACCACTTACTTCAAAATTATGACCTAATTATAGCCTCATAATTTTTTAAAATATTAAATCTTTTATAGCTGCACACTTCTGATTGATGTGTAACTGCACTGACTTAGAGGCCTTCTGAAAGATGCTGGCGTGCTTGAGAGAAGAAATAAGGCATTAAGTAGTTGGGTGAGCAGGTCTCTCCATTTTTTCACAGAACCCTGAAAAGTTCACCTCTGGAAGCCAAAAACATCTCGCCCCTGGCAGGAAAGCCAATGAAGAGATTGATAGGGGGAAAAGATACGTAGGAGACAGGGATATTTCCCTTACTATACTAGTTTATAACCTTGGAGGTGAGCTAGTATTAATGTCCAGGTTACAAAGGAATTGAAAATAATTCTCAGTGTAATTCCAGTTTAATGAGGGATGAGGAAGTGGTATCTAACTGTCCATTATAACTGTGATCCAATTTGAAACCTGACAAATTCTTTTAAAAAGTGAAAATAACATTACCAAATAGAAACTGGGAATAATTATTTTAATACAATATTTTCCTTTGAACAATGAGTATCCTGCACCATTAAGAATTTAAATTTTAAAAGAGCATGATTTGCAGTTTCAGCTACATTAAGGTAACATTTTCTAAATTATGCCAGTACCGAGAAAGGAAAGCAGGCGGCCAACTTCACTGCATGTTCACTGTGCCGAGACAACAGTCATTAACAAGCAAGATTCTGGTAACCACTATTCTTGTTCTTTATGTTTGCTTTGAAAAAATTTACCATCCTGTTAATATTTCTTAAACTGTCCCTGATCCTAAATGACAGGAAGGATCCATTCTTGAGGAGTGATGATATTACAAGTATTAGATGTATAAGATGACCCAAATTATGCTTTGCTCTATTCAATTCTAAGCTAACTATGGATAAAAATAAGTCACAAGTTTTCTATCTTAGGCAATGAACCAGAAGAATAATTTAATTCCAGCTGCTTTCTCAAAATCACACCACTGATGAAAACAGAAAGTAGAAATCTAAATAATCAAGACTTTGAACTCAGTCTACATTTAAAGAGGTGCAACACACGATATTCTCTCCTTCAATCTGTTAAAAATTCCCAAGTTTCAAAACCATAGACCTAGAATGAACTCATATTATTCCACCCAGTGTAGCAACTAAGAGTTTACTGAACAAGGACAAGGCACATTCAGTGTGCCAAAGGAAATTAAACAGAAAGACATACACTTTCATCACCTAGAAACTCAATGTTCTCATTGAAAGGATGGTCAATATGTTTAACAGAACCTTTCTGAATTACTAACAGGTATAAGAAGTTGTATGATAAGCATATCCACTGTATTCATATGCATTTCATGGGTATTTTAATCTATATTAGTATAGACATGTCATAAACAAAACACAATACTTAGAAGAAACAATTTGCAGGTAAATTTACATTCCAAATGTTTCCAACAAACTGAATGGCACCCAGGAGAGAAAAGGGAGTTCTGCCCTGGTGTTAATAAGCAGGGAGTGGACAGGACACTAAACGTGCTGTTCCAACCTGCAGAAGCTAGGTGTTTGAAATGGAGCTACTGATTCGTCATCACAGCGTTCACAGGAAAAGTATTTCTCCAGTAGCAGTGACCTACTACATTCCTCAGTCTCACTCATGATCAACAGCTACAATTCAACTCTTAGAATCTACAAAATGTGGCTGATTTTGAACAACAGATAGTAACACCTAACACTGGTATTTAAAATACAGCTGGCGATGTTCTAACCACTTAACCTGTGTCAATGCATTCAATCCTCACAACCATCTCATGATACAGATTCTATTAACAGTCTTACAGAGGAGACAATGAGGCATGAAGTGGAATAGCTTGCTCAAGGCTTTAGAGGGGGTGACACAGCCAGAACTTGACTCCAGTCTCACTCCAGATCACCTACTTTTAACCATTTGCTTACTACTTCTCTGTCGACTATACAGAGACAGTTAATGCTATGCATTGAGAAAGCCAGCTGCTCACACTTCATGCTGATACAGGTCAGTATTTTATCTGTAGTGCTGAAATGTTTATTCTCTCCAAGAGGCCTGCATTCTGGCCAACAGCACTAAAATTACCCATACCTGACAGATTGCTTGGCATATTTTTTAATCAAAATAATCTCATGAATTATTCACATTTTCACATAAAATAAACTCTCCATCTAGGAAAATCCTCAGGAAATAAGGATTTTAGAGTTAAAGCAATTCTCCCATTAGCAGAACATTAGAAAATTAGGAGAGAAGAGGTGATGCCTAAACATAACACCTTGGAGACAACAGCACAGTGAAGAGAATCTGACAACTGATGGTTTACAGGGCTTTGCAATTGTTAGTATGAGCATCATCTCCCACTGTACAGGGGTGTAGAAGGCATGAGAGTTACCTAAGTGAAAAATATCAGTCACATCCAGCACTCATAAGAGGTTGATTTTCTGAATAAATCCTACTTTCCAAGAGATTTACTAAATAAAGGTTCTTATTAATCCTCATTAAGGGTTGTTAAGTTTGGTTAAAAAGAAAAAAAGGCAGACTCGAACACTATACATATTACACTTGTGGATTATCCTCAAGTATTCCCATTACACCTTTTTAACAGATTATTACACTTCAGATCACAAACATTAAACAAACCAATTGTTGGGCTTCTCTCCAAATTCAAAATATATTTTCAAATGTAACTCTATTTTTTTGTATTTCCATCTTCAACATCAACAATGTAATAAGCAATTTACACTCAAGCTTCTAATCTTTAAAGTACAATATAAAAAGAACTGCATGTGAAGTAAAAACTAAATAGAATATTAACATTTTGAGACAACTAGAGCTCTTAAGAAGAAATCAGAAGTTTTTTAAAAATGATTTCTATCATTGAAATGTTATTGTCACTCGCTAACACTCTTCATGTTTCCCAACAGAAAAGGGGATAGGGTGACCCAAATTTATAAGATGTGAGCTCTACTTTTATGAGAGCTATATAATAAATTTTATAAATTTATTTAAATTTATAATATGTGAGCTCTGTATCATTAAGCTTATGGTATTTCTTATTTTACACAAAAGTATATTTTAAAAAGCCAAGTTTTAAAATGTTCTTCCCAAATAAATTATTTTGCATCTTACCTTAAATGCCCTAATAACTTAAAAGTTCATGATTTCTAATCTCTAGCCCCAAAGCAACAAAATTAGTCATTTTCTCTAACTCAAACTGTTTTAAATGACCTACCATTAATAACAAATTAATCATTTTCGACCCTAGGTAAGGGCCAAATCCTCCCTCCACATTTCCCACTCCTGAACTCTGTAATGAACATATGCTGGGGCTGTGTCCTCATTTCTTAAGTAAGAAGCAATGACACAAGGAACACCACAGAGCAAGAGGATGAGACAGAAACATAATGGTTTGTTTTCATTAAACAGCTCTTTCTAGAACCACTGAAACCTGTTAATTCCACTCCTATTCTCTTTAGCCTCCTTGTTGACACCAAAAACTACTTGTGTGTGCATGAAAAGCCAAGGTCCATGCCAAACAGAACAAGACCCTTATGCGTTTTCACAAAGAAATTTTTAAGAAGAATTAATTTCACTTTTTGAAACTTGGCGACCATAAAACAAAACCACAAAAAGGAAACAAAAAGCTAAGTGCAGAAAGAGTAGTAAATATTTTTATTACAATACTGCTTATTGGGTTACTCCTAGCTGCAAATTTCTTCCCCAGTTTTAGGTCTCTCTGGCATAAATTTATTCTTAGGCAGTAGGTTATTGGGCTGTTATTGTGTTTAAACACCACCTCAGTGCTACTTGGCCACTAAGAGTGCTATTGCACTTCACCCACTGATTACCTGTTTCAAAACAGACAGCCCCAACTGGGTCCCCTTCAGCCTCTGAACCAACCTCTGTAGAGTGCTCCTTGGCCTTTTAGAGTGGAGGCATGTGATGAGTGTACCAGCTGTTCCTAATTACCTCTCAGGCTGGGGTGAATGACTCAGCAACCCAACTTTTTTAGAGTCACCCTACCTTGTTACCCAACAAACATGTTGAAGAATGGTTAACCACTTGACAAAACCATAGGTTAAACAACAGTGCCGTATGCGATCATTAATACCAAGGCCATGCGACTCACCAGAAACCTTTTTTACCCTAGGTTTATTTAAAAGGTCCAAAGGCAGAAGTGTCAAGTGCCTTCAAGAAACCCAGCCCAGCCTAGCCCTTGCACCACTACTCCCAAGACCAAGAATAAACAAGCCAACCTCTTCCCATTTCCTGGGTTGACCCATGCGAAGCACTCAAGCGCTCTGCCACTAATAGGTCTAGGGTCTCCACCCTTTATCTGTCTAACTGCCTTCAACGCATACCCCCTGGGATGCAAGGGACTGTTCATACATATGAACAAAGACCTCGTGGTGGCATCTACTACAGGGAACAGTCCTAACACTCAAATAACTCTCCAAAAAGATTAGCATCCTACAAAACAATCTTCGTTCCTCCATGCATGACACTGTAGCTTGTTTTCTCCACGCTGGTTCTTTCACAATTACCACTACACTTTACCTTGAATCAGCCCAAGTTTATACGCAGAAGGGCTCCTGCATTAAAGCATTCCGCACGATTTTACTCAATGACATGAAACTGCCGTGGAAGAATAAAAAAGCAATGGCACTCGTGTTACAATGCACGAGCACAAAGCTGGTGTGTCTATCATCAACACCCACTCTCACCATATTGTGAGAGTCTTAATTACAACGCGTGGGCAAAACTCCAACAAAGGGAGCCCTGGGATCCCCAGGCCCCAAACCAATTCTTCCCGCATTCCAGCTCAGCAAGGTGGGATTGTCGCTCCAGCCACTAACTCGGCGTTTCTTACGCGATTACACGCGCGACACACACTCAGACCGGGAAGCCGGGAGGCTACAGCTCTCCGGACCGCGGAGGGCGGTGCTGATGTGTCACAGCCCGGCTGGCGCGGGTGGGGGGCCCGGGACCCCGGAACCCGGCACGCCCCCGGCCCCCGCCCCCCGCCCCGGGTGCAGCGCGGCGCGGCGGGTAAACAACAGCCCCGGCCGCGCAGGGGGCGCGGGCGCCCACAGCTCGCCCTTCCGGCCGACACGGCCACTTCCAGGAACAGGGGCCGCGCACGCCCCCGTAGGCCCCGCCGCGCGACCCCCGCCCCGAAGGCAGCCGCCCGGGCCCCGGAGCCGCCTCCCCCGGACCTGCCCGCGGGCCGCCGCTCGGGCTGACCGCCGCAACCCCGCGCGCCGCCGCGCGGACCCTCCCGAGGAAGGGCGGCAGGACGGCTGAGGAGTCACTCACCAGAGCCGAGGCGCGGCGCGGCCCGACTGACGGCAGCGAGCGAGCCCGCGGGCGGCGGGCAGCGGTCAGGTGACTCACTCCCTCCGCGCGGCCGGCCGCCCCCGACCCTCCCCCCGCCCTCCCCGGGCTCTGCCCCGCCTCTCGGCGCCGAAACCCCGCCCCCACACGAGGCCCCGCCCTCCGCCCGGGAGGCCTGAGTGGGCCGAGAGCGCGGGCTGGGGTCGCTGCGACCGGAAGCCGCGCGGGTCGGGGCAGGCGCGGAGGCGGCGGTTGAGGCCCTCTGCTTCCCGATGAGGAGGAGTCCCTATGTACCCACACAGCCCTCCTCCTGAACGTGCAGGGCACCGAGGACCACCTCCTTCTCTGCCCGCTGAGGGCGGAAAGGAAAGGCCTCCTCGCCCCGTCGTCCTGGGACGTCCTCACCCAGCCGCCGCGTGCCCAGGCTCCCCGCGGACAGCAGAAGGGAGAACAGGCGCGGGCCCCTCCTTCTTCTCCAGAGCCCCGCAGGGTTCGCTTCCAGCCCCCTCGGCTGAGTTCCTTGTCTGCCTTCCCTGGGGGTGGGCCGGCACCCGAGTTCGCAAGGCATTTGAGCTTGCTGACAGGGACGAACAAGTGCTTCCAGGTTTTTGTGGACAGCATCTGGGCAGCACTGCTAGTGTCTGACAGCAAAACAAGGGCGCCGGTAACAGGTGTTCCCTTTACAGCGTAGCTGCCAGGAACTTCAGCCAGGTTCAGCGCACGGCGGTGTCAACCGGCTCATTTCCCTCCCTGGTTGCGCTTTCGTCCTCTGGTGTTTCTCGAATTTTCAGTTTTAAAATTATGTCCCCAAGCCGTTTAGCGCCTCTGGAGTTGAAAGCACTGTCTCTGCGGAGCGGGATGGACACGTGACCCTGATTAGCGCTCCAGAGCAGTAGCACTGACTCTGAAGCATGTGGCCTTCTAATGATCTGTGCGAAAGGATTTTACCGTTGGCTTTGGAATTCAACACGTGAAGAGAGAGAGATGAAGAAAATTTGGTGGCTGGCCAGCAACAGCCCCAGAGAACATGGACTCACTCTTCAACACAAGAAGACAGCCCTAGCTCCCAGGGCAAAAAAAAAAAAAAAAAAAGCGACCAAGATAGTAAATTTGGGTATTATCACTGACATGGCTGCATGGACTTAGGGACATTGGAACTGCATCCAAAATACATGAGAAAATGACATAAGTGAAATTACATGGGAGGGCAAGATGTTATACTATGACCTAGAGTCAGAGGTTTCCTGGAGGAGATAACGTTTTGTATTGTCTTAGTAGTGAAGAATGGGGCTCAGCAGTAAAGGGAAGGTCCAGAGGTTAGAGAGAGATGGCATCGTGGGCTGCCTGAGTTGGTAGTGGGAGTACAGATGTTTAGTGAAAAATGAGGGAAGGACACTTGGGAATAGACCATGAAAGAAGGATTGGGGTTCTTATAGAACTGTGAGAATTTGGGGGGCTTCACTCTTCTTCAACCCTGAGCCTGCGAATTATATTATTCTTTTTCTCCACACCTGTGCAGTTTCCTCTGGGGGTTGGGGGGAACAGACATCCCCTTCTTTAGGAGGAAGTCTTACTTCTTTATTCTAGATAATACCGATGACATTTTCTAACCTGAAAATTATGACATATACCCTGACATACGTAATCATTTAAGAAGTTCTTACAAAGATTTATTGAGACTATCAAGGCAATTAGGAATGACTCTCAAATTTCAGACTGTGTGGGACTATCTTGGGGGGGGTGCTCTTTCAAATGCAGTTTCTTGGGCCCTGCCCCATAGATTCTGATATTGTAAGTCTGAGTGTAACCTAAAGATTTCCATTTTTGATACTGATGGAGATGGTTTTTAGCTCTCACTTGAAAAGTACTGAGTTAGAGCTTATGGTGTATGAATAGGATGGAAAATGAAATTAGACAATGAAATAGAACCAAGTCAGAACAGGCAGGACCATATGTACTGTGCCTAGAGCTTGGACTTTATCCCATAGCCTGTAAGGAATAAGTAGAGGTCTTCAAGTCATTTGTGATTGTTTTCAAAAGCTAATTCTGGTATGAAGAAAGAACTAGGGGGAGAGGGGAAACATTTCAGGTTGAGTGAATGATAATATAGTAAAATACTGAGTAAATGATGTGGTACTTTTTTTGTTTTCAGTATTCTCTTGCTTTGAACAAAACCCATTTAGAATATCATTCTTTTAAAGCCTGAATAGCAAGGTAAATATTCACAAGTAACTTTATGTTCTGACCTATGCCTTCTGAAATTCCAGAGTTATTAATAACATTACCGGCCGCCAGTACCAGGCCAACAAAACCTTGAGTAACCATACTATTTGCAGAATCAAGAAAAAAGTCTACTTAATTGAGCAACTTTTAAGAATATCAGCCTCAAGATATTTTACATTAACTCACACATTTATTGAAATAATAAAACACATTTTTTAAATTATCTTGTTATAATGAGAGCTAGTGCCTCTGGTAAATTCCTATTGAGAAAAAGTAACTTTAAGATTCTAGGAGAAAAAAATATGATTGCTTTTAATTTGTGTTGGTAATAGTTTGAATTTGGAAAATAAGCCTAGTGATGCAACATGAAGCTGCTTATTGATATGTCCTTGACTTACACTTCTCATTGACTATGAGAAGTAATGACAAATTTTTCAGCTGGGAGCAGTGTTCATCAGTATGCCATGCTGTTCCCAAGATGTTATGTACATTGTCACATTTCTTTCACTTTTCAGAATTTTTCCAAACATATTCTTCCTAGCCATTATACTGATTATATCTCCAAAATAAAGTCTTGTCATTAAATTAACTCTGAAAACAATTTAAATCCAGGTCACACGTCAGGGAATGATTTTTCATAAAAGCTAGAAATACACATCATCATTTTCTCCTCCAGCAACAGTGAGGTTGTTTTGCCTGGCTCTCAAACTCAAGAGAGTTGAGTTACAGAGATAGATGACATGGCTATAAGGAACAATATGGCATAACATTTGGGCAATAAGACATAATACATTCCCTGGGAAAACCTTGATGTGTAGTCACCATAAACCTTGGCCCTTCTCTATTCCCTTTCCTAACCTGAGGAAAGAGCACACATCCAAATTTATCCCCTACACACCTTTAATTTTGTATCCTCCTTTCCACAGAAGCAACATGACATTGATAACTCATCTTTATACCTCTGGACTGCAGCACACTTGAACTTACAGTTAAATTTCCTCGGTACACATAAATTATGTTGATCAAAAAAAGAGTTAAAAAAAAGAATATACTTACTGTGCTTTGAACTTTTTTTTGAAAATAATTTAATGATATGTACAAGTTTTTGTGGCACACAGGTTGAAAATCACTGCTCTAAAGCCTCCACAGAACTTCATTCACACCATCTCCATCACTGTATCTCCTTTTGTCTTTAAATATTCAGTCACTAATTCGATCAACAAAATTAGGGTGAGGTTCAGCAAAACTTGTGGGGAATAAGCAAGATAAAATAAGCATACACATCCCCAACTTAAAAAACTACCATTTGATACCTCTTCCCTCAAAATGATTATGAAGTGAAGTTAGGTTGGAATGACTTTATGGAAAATGAACATGCATGTATTTTATTAGAAGAGAATGAGGACTTCCTGGAGCAGGAGGTATTTACCTGTAACTGATAACTGAAACAAAAGATAAGGTGAAGTGAATGTGGCCTCTAGTTTGAGATGTCCCAAAGTCTAAGATCAAGGTAAAAGGCAGGGGAAAAAAAGAAAATACATAATATTGGAACAGAAGAACACAGTGAGATGGGCCAAATCAATGAAAGAGGTACTACTCAAATGCCAGATTTAATGACACCCAAAGTGGCCATAAATTTTTTGTCATTATCCCTGTCAAGAATGGGAATTTACTTTCCATCATCTTTAATCTGGCCTTGTGACTGCATAGCCAAGAAAACACTGCAGAAAGAATGCTATGCCAGTTCTGGAGCTCATTTTTTGGAAGACTGGTAGCTTTCACTTCCTTTTTTCTTCAAATGATCTCTGGTAGGACACTCCCTCCCAGAATCAAGCCACCAGACCCAGCATGAGACATTTATACTCATAGACTTTCCACTCAGGAGCTCCCACAGAGCAAGCAGCCCATAGTCAACATCAAATGCCAGTCACGTGAGTGAGTTATCTTGGATGTTCCCTTGTCTAGTCAAGTTTACACAAAAGAACCTTCCAGCAGAGCCCAGCCAATTCATGGAATTAGGAAATAATAAAATAGCTAATGCTTTAAACCTATGTTTGGGGGAAACTTTTAATATAGAGTAACAAATAACCAATGTAAAGGTTAAAGAAAATAACTAATGATGAAATGGAGTATGAAAATAGAATTAAATTTAAAAAAGAACCACAACCTCAATGATCTCAATGATCAAGACCTACTGGAAAGCTCAGGTAAATAGAACAGAAAATCCGTGGAAGAGACTGTTCCCATGTCAAGCTCCTAGACCTGAAACGACACTTGAGATTTTCTTCAATTACAAATTCATTGTGTTCCAGATTTTCTCTCACTCTGTTGCATTTATTTATATGATGGAGTAGAGAAATTGCACTATGGATAAGCCAATTCTGAAAATCGTTGGAAATTTGTATTTTATACATAACTATTATATATATGCAACCGTATATGTGTGTGTATGCTCACACACACACACACACACACACTTTTTGGTAGAAAATGAGACCCTTGGGATCTTGTCTGAATGCTCTGTACCCACTTGGGGAGGTGAAAGAGAAGAAGACAGTAAAGTTTGAGCCAGAAAGGGAAGAGAAGACTGCACAAAACTTGATATAACCAATTCCTCAAACCTGCAGAGAAGTTACTGAATGTTTGGTGCCAGTGCCTTCCTGTGGAGCCAGTGGTATTTCAGCTTGGTACTAAGTCAGAGACAGCACATAACGAGACTTTAGCCACAGGCACACATCTGCAAAGGACAGAAAAATCCAACCTGATGGCCTTGTTACTTGTATTTCTTGATGGTACACCCACAATTGAATCTGCACCTCTTGCTCTTTCATTTTTAAAGTTCATGCAAGTATCAACATCTATTCTATATTTGTTTTTATAAAAGTGTTCTAGAATAATTTTTTTTTTTTTATAAAACATGCACCACCAATAGAGGCACTATATTTTAACCCATGTTTTTCCTAACCTCTGGCATATACTGCTTCATTCATCTAGACTCTAGAGCAGTGGTTCTCAACCTTCCTAATGCCTCCTAATGCCATGACCCTTTAATACAGTTCCTTATGTTGTGATGACCTCACCATAAAATTATTTTCATTGCTACTTCATAACTGTAATTTTGCTACTGTTATGAATCGTAATGTAAATATCTGATATGCAGGATGTATTTTCATTATTACAAAGGGGTCGCAACTCACAGGGTGAGAATTGCTGCTCTAGACTCTAGAAGCCAGTTCTGTTCCCCCAGAGATTTTGTTATTGGGCCCCTAGTAAGCAGAGGCTAGAGATGCTGTGACACAGCCTACAATGCACGGGACAGTACCCATGGATAGAGTAACTCTGTGCATAAGGACACCTGGACACCTTATTCTCCATTCACAACAAGGAATTATCTGGTGCCAATGTGGAGAAACCGTGATCTAGAAATACTTATGCCCCAATATGAGAAATGTGTGTATAAGTTAAAAGAAGGAGTAAAAGGAGAAAGGAGCTAAGTGGAAAGAAAATGGAGCCAGGAAAAAAGCTAAAAATATACATATCACAAAACACATGTTTTTGATAAACATGAACTACAAATTTATCTGTAGTTTCCTGGCAGCCAGGTAAAAAGGTAGAATTTGCTAAATCCATAATGCAGTAATGGGAGGGACTGGAGTGCCCACCATGAGAGGAAGAATCACTGAATGGCGCAGTGGCCACAGCTGTGCCCCCATCACAACAGCCCATTCCTATGTGGAAAGCACTTGGGAAAGGGAGGAAAACAATTGACCTCTGAGATATAAAAGGTATAAAATAAGAACTGTTAGGTCAAAGGAAGGTTGCATATATAGCATGAAGGATAGAAGAGCCGACTGATTGGGTCACTGGGTTTTCGCCCTTGGTCACTCTATGTTCCTTCTGCAGCCTCCTCTACACTGCTCTGTACCCTGGGAGGCAGGTCTCTTGGGACAGTACACAAATCACTGGGTTCTTCTGCTCCATCACTTCCAGTGGTAACATGTATCTGGGCAATGACAGGTGCTTGCAGGAGCTCAGCTGTCTCTCTGGTTGGCCATGGGTTGGCTATGGCTATATTCCTATAAAGGCCTCAGCTCCTGCCAAGCAACCTTTGCCTGGGGCTATAACCAAAGCTACTTCATTCTAGACATGATGATGGCTCCTCACTTTTGCTAGATCCAAAGTGTGTCACCCCCTTGATAAATTTCTCTCCCTGATCCTGTAAGTGGTCCCGTCTGTTTCCTGCCAGTTCCCTGACTGATTCATCAGGTCAATGCTTGGGAGTAACTGGAGCCAATATACTAACACATCTAAGGAAAAAATGGGACTATTGTAAAGAAGAGGGAGAGCCAGAGGTACAAACAGGGACAATATATCCCTTGCCCTGCCCAGGGAAAAGGGTGCAGGGCCAAGGTCTGTGTTTTACTCTTGGCCTTGTGACCTGCAAGGTATGTGCAAGTGCCTGTAGCACAGAACACCATGTCCTGGGTCTACTAGATTAGCCAGCAAGGTCTTCTCATTCACGTTCCTCTTTGATTTCTTTCCACTAATTATGTACTTGCCTATAGAAAGAGATAGCTGGTTAGTAAGCAACAATGTTTGACATACATGTTAGCTATTTATATAAATTTGTAAATTATCATTTCATTGTTCTTCCTGCCTCTGCAGCTTCAGTTGAGTGTGCATCTGAAAGACAGATGACCATTGATGTGTGTACTGTTGGGATTTCTGCATCTAGTTCAGAATCATGGAGAGCTTGATAAGTTAAAGCCTGCACTTGACTGGTCTATGGGAGCCCTACTTCATAGAAACACCCTTGGTGTTCATCATTAGTGACTTCGGGACTTACCTTTACCTCTCAGACGCTTTATTCCCCATTTGCTTACCTTTCCCTAAAACCTTTTGTGGTGTACACTGCTAGTTGCTTACTCTCCATTTCTCCTTCTTCCCTTTCTAACACAGTCCTTATTAAATGTGCAATGTACTTATTTCAAAACACCTTCTCAAGGTCCCTTAGCCATCTGACCTAGTTCTGCTCAACCAGACATAAGCAAATATGCACTCAGTGGAATTTCCAGGAAAGCCCTTACTTTTCTGATAACAAAAGACTGAGTCAGCTGAGCTGGCATGCACCTTTTTCTCCTGCCCTCCTTCCCTTCACTGACTCATGGATGAGCTCTTTTCTTTCAACCATAAGGATGAAAATCCCAGGCTAAGGGTAGCAGAGTGAGAAGCTCAGGTCCTTGATGACTTCCTTGAGCAGCTGAGCAGCCCTGGTTGCTGGTTTACTCTCCTTACCATCCCACAGACAGGGAACCCTATTTCATTAAGCTTCAAGAGTTAAGTTTCTATGACAGGAAGGCAAATGCAACTTAACTGCTACCCTTCTCAGTTTTGAGTCCCTATAATACTCTGTATAAATACATGTGCTAAGAACCCTGAAGTCATGGCATCCCAGGTTAGGTAGGGGTAAGTGAATTGTTATGAAAATATTCAGTGCAATAGATTTAATGTTTGTGCCCACCAAACTTTTCATCTTGAAATCCTAACTCCCCTTCTGATGGTGTTAGAAGGCGGGCCTTTGGGAGATGATTACATCATGAGGGTGCAATGGGATTATGCGAATGGGATTATGCCTTTATAAGAAGGACCACAGAAAGCTCTTTCCCTTTTTCTGCTATCTGAGAACACAGCAGGAAGGTGGCCCGAGAAGAGGGCCCTCGCCAGACCCTGACCGTGCTGGACCCTGACCTTGAACTCCAGAACTGTGAGTGAAAAATGTTGGCTGTTTGAGCCCACAGGCCCTAACTCCAGGGCTGTGGACTGGTACCAGTCTACGGCCTGTTTGGAACTGGATATACCACAGGGGAGCAGCAGGTGAACAAGTGCAGCTTCATTTGTATTTACGGCTCCTCCCCTTCGCTCACATCACTGCCTAAGCTCCATCTCCTATTAGGTCAGCACCACCATTAGTCACAAACAGCGCAAATCTTACTGTGATCTGCATGTGTGAGGGATCTAGGTTGCAAGCTCTTTATGAAAATCTAATGTCTGATGAAAAAGGTGGGACTGGGCGGCGCCTGTGGCTCAAGGAGTAAGGCGCTGGCTCCACATACCAGAGATGGTAGGTTCAAACCTGGCCCCAACCAAAAACTACAAAAAAAAAAAAAAAGAAAGAAAAAGGTGGGACTGAGGCAGTGATGCTACGTTTGACTGCACAGAGAGACCATAATAAGTCAATTGTTTGCAGGCTCACATCAAGGCCCCTACTCCCAGTTCATGAGAAAAATTGTCTTCCATGAAACCAGTCCCTGGTGCCATAAAGGTTGGGGACCACTAGTCTGAGCCACTGTGATATTTCTATTATAAGCAGCACAACTTGACAATGACTCTCAATACGCCTGACCCTGGAAGCTAGCAAATGATAGCAGTGAATAACAGTATAATAGCACTGAAAGTAATGAAAGAACAAAAGATCAATCTTATTATAAAATTATGAAGAATATTATCACTGACTTCAGTATTGCTATTCCCTACCTCTTAGATATCATAAGAAAACAGAAATGCAGATAAGCCCCTAAAAACACTCTGATAAAGTTCCAGGAAATGGCTCTTTGAAACATGGGACAGCTGCCAAAAAAGAAAAAAAAGAAATTAAAATTTCTCAAAACCATTTCATGGATTTAAGGTCTACAAAAACATGAGAAGAGAAATCACATGGAATAATTGATATTCCAAACTCTTTTATTGTAAATTTTATGGCAGAATAACCAATAAAAGATCTGCATCATAATTAATAGATTACATAAATTGAAAAAGGCAGAGCCACTTAAAGTGGCCAAAATACAGAAACTAAATGTACATTAAATCCATGTCTATGACACGAAGCTATAGGAATGAGGAGATGTTGGATTCCATTTAACAAATGGAGATACCTTTTTATACCAACAATTTGAGAATTTTGCCTAAGTAAAGGATATAGAATTAATATTAATTTTAGAGTTCTAAAAGCACTTAAATTGATTAGAACACTGGAAAATTGCCCACTGGCTACATAAGCTTTCCAGAAAAAATACTATTGAAAATGGTTTTTATATCCCTTGGGATAAACAGAAGAAAGTAACAGAGGGCATATCTCTAATTAACTACACGTGCCCCTTGGGTTTCTAAAGACAAGCTGTAATATAATTTGATTCTTTATCCTTAGCAATGAGACGTCAAGCATAAAACCATTTGCAAACACCACATGATGTGGCATAGGAAAAAAAATAATCATAGACTATCACTTTTTAATAGACAAAAAAATCCATGTGTCTATTAGCAGATACAAACAGATCAGGCTTTGCCTTTATTACTTCTGTACATGGTACCTGAAATCCCTTGGAGATAGATTATTTTTGGAGATGGTTTTGCTTATTCAAAAATTCTCTTTTAAAATACAGATTCTTTCAGAGGGCAAACACATGAAGCCATGTTTAAAGGCAATCACAGTCACCCTAGTGAGAAGGAGTTTATAAAAGCACTCAGGGTGAATGGGACTTAAATGCTTCCTGACAGGAAAGTGGAAGGAAGTATCTAGAATAGGAATCCATGCCACTCTGGGGGACTGAGAGAGGTTTGGCAGGGCTGGAGAGAGCCCCCTGTACTAGACAGCAGGTGTTACAGCCCATATAGCCTATGGCTAGGAGTGAGAGTTATAAAAAATACCTGTTTAGCTCAATAATGGAACACCTGGGTAGAAAGGGCATGGACAGGGATTTAGCTCTCCTAACAAGCATGAGAGCTCACGAGATGAGAGCAGTGATGAATTGGCAGTCTCTACACCTGTGGTGTTGAGAGGCACGAGATCAGCCTTATATTAGGCTGGAGGAGAAGGCAGTCAAGGAGCATGCGCATTCTATCACAGACTCGCTTACTCTGACTCTGTCTCCTCTCCTGCGTGCAGAACGCCAGCACGGCATCTCTCTGCTGAAGATCACTAAGCTCTACTAAAGACTAAGATTTATCTTTCTAAGAAGACTGCTTTATTCTAAGACTCTCTCTCTCTCTCTTTCTCTCTCCCTCTCCCTCTCCCCCTCTCTCTGTCTCTCTCCCTCTCTCTCTCCCCCCCACCTCTTTCTACAGCTAAAGTAGATAGCCCTCAGGCACCTAAGAGAAACTGTACCTGAGCAAGGTAACTTAGTGGTCTGCGTCTGGAACCTAGTTAGGCCGGCCCAAGACCTGGCCAGTCCTGGGCCCTGACAAGTGGTGTCAGAAGTGACATGTGACAAGCGGGAGGATCAGAGACTAATTCAGAACTGCCAAGTTAGGATGGTGTGGGCAAATGTGTTTCAGTGAGATTTTTATAAAAAATCCACCTTTAGCCTGGGTGAGGTGGCTCATGCCTGTAATTCTAGCACTCAAGGAGGCCAAGGGGGGAGGATTGCTTGAGCTCAGGAGTTCAAGACCAACCTGAGAAAGAATGAGACCCCGTCTCTGATAAATATACAAAAATCAGCTGGGTGTCATGGTCCTACTCAAGCAGCTGAGACAGGAGGATTGCTTGAGCCCAAGAGTTTAAGGTTGCTGTTAACTATGATGACACTTCTGCACTCTACCTGAGGGGACAGAGTGAGACTGTCTCAAAAAAAAAAAAAAAAAATCACCTTCAAGTGTGACATTGAAAATAAGGTCCTGAGAATGTGTAAATTTGTCATGATTAATAGAAAAATAAAGAACAACATATGCCACGAAAGTGCAAAAACCAGAAAAGATTCCAATATATCATTTAATATTCTAAAGGCATTTTTGCTTTTCTAATACTAATTTACTTATAAACAACTTTCATAGATTTGTTTCGTTTGATGCCTCACCCTCTCAAGTAGACAAAACAGGAATTATCCGAATGAGGAAGTTCAATTTTCAGGCCAAAGACTGCAGCTTATAGGGCAAGAGCCCTTTCGTTCACTTGAAATATTCCCTGACTATCTCATAAATAAATACCTATACAGGTAAATGTGACTCCATGGGTTTCAATATTGTCCTCTAACATAGATATATATGCATATTTAAAAGCATCATATATTATAAAATGTGCAATTATATTCTTTATTTTTTATTAAGTATAATTTGTGATCATTTCTACAAAAAGTCTATCAATTCTTTATTATAATATGATTGGGGATTTTTTTTTCTGTTTTTCTTTTTTCTTTTTTTTATTATTTGGGATTCATTGAGGATACAAAGAATTAGGTTACACTGATTGCATTTGTTAGGTAAAGTCTCTCTTACAATTGTGTCCTGCCAATTGGGGATATTTTGATCAATTTTATTTTTGATGGTCAAAAATGGCAAAACCCTGGTCCTTGTGGGGTCCTGCTGGAAGAGAGTATGAACAGGGGAAGTGGGAGGAAGATGTGTTGGTCTTCCAGCTACCTGAATCACCAGCTTCAGGGATAAGTACTCACTAGTCTAATTCAGGTTGACAGGGAGTCATTGATGAGAAAGTGGATGGAATAAGAATCAATGTAGAATGCTTTGGGAGGGACTTCTGTCCTTATGGAGAGGCATTTCAGCACAGTGGTTTCTACCTTAGATTTTAGAACCTGACTGCTTCCCAGTCTCCTACTTATCCATTTGAGCTTGTGGGGATTATGCTGGTACTCATTACAACAACAGAGTTGTTGCAAATATTAAATGAGTCAATGTGCAAAGAGAATTTAGAACAGCACATGGGAAGAATTATGTAAATATTAGATTTATAAGATCTAACAATTACGTTTGCTCACTTATCCTAGAAAAAGCGCTACACACCTCATTGTTGAATATCACTACAGTCACCTTCAAAGTACTGTCATCAGGAAGCTATGCATTGACACCAGAGCCTGTTCCACTCTTCAAAGAAATTTTGGAACTCTTTTTCTAGAGTGACCATCAGAGCTGTTAGCATGTTACCCTTGATGTCCTGAATGTCATCAATATTTTTTCCTTTCAATATTTCCTTTATCTTTGAGTAAAGAAAAAAAGTCAGTGAAGCCTAGATTGGGTGACTAGGGAGGGTGCTCCAATGCAGTTATTTGTTTACTGGCTAAAAACTCCCTCACACAGAGTACCATGTGAGCTGGTGCATTGTCATGATGCAAGAGCCAAAAGCTGTTGGCTAAGATTTTCAGTTAAGATTTTCCTGTTTCAGGACGAGCTCCATGGCTCACACCTGTAATCCTAGCACTCTGAGAGGCTGAGGTGGGTGGATTGCTTGAGCTCAGGAGTTCTAGATCAGCCTGAGCAAGAGTAATACCCCAACTCTAAAACTAGCCGGGTGTTGTGGTGGGCACCTATAGTCCCAGCTACTCGAGAGACTGAGACAAGAGGACCTCTTGAGCCCAAGAGTTTGAGGTTGCTGTGAGCTATGACATCAGGTCATTCCACCAAGAGTGACAAAATGAGACTCTGTCTCAAAAAAAAAAAAAAATCCTGTTTCTCTTTTGATATTTACTTGGTCTGCTATTCTTCTCATAGTCAACTGATGATTTTGATACACACTTTGAGAAATTTTTGCAATGTTTTCATCAGTTCTGCTCTTCTCTGGCCACCCTGCCTTCTCTTCATAAGTGATGCTTGCTCTCCCCTCAGAAAAATTCTTCATCCCTTTGTACACTGCCATTTTCTTCATGGCATTATCCCCATACACTTGGACTAACATGGCCCTGATTTCACTTCTAATCTCACCAAGTTTAACAAGAAATTTAATGTTTATTTGTTGCTATAATTCAAACCCCAGCATTCTAACAATGGCATACAAAAACATGTAACAATGACAATGAGCTCCACTCAGCAAGACACCACCACACATCAACACGAACATAACTTTTGAGACACTGATATACCAAGGTTAGGAAGCTTTACCGAGTGGTTTATACAGTACTGCCAATGTAAGTGCCCAGCAGCAAGTTCTCAAACTTAATTGTCACACCTTGTATTATTTTGGAAGCCATTTTAGATAAAAGCAAGGACAAAGCAGATATCAGATCTTGCCCAAGATAGCATGAATAAGAAGGTGATGGCATAGAGGATTTTTTAGTTTTAAAGTTATATAACAGGAATCCTGATCATTCTTTAGCGTAAAAGTATCTGGTAGATCTTACCCTAATTTAAATTCTAGTTATAAACCAGTTTCATGATGGTTTTCAAAATAAAGAATACGTATGCTTCTCCTAAAGTGAAAACAAAACCATGAGAACAACTTTGCAGGGTTGGGGTTATAGGGGACAATGTCAGTGACTTGTCCAGGCCCTTCAGGCCCCTTTTACCATTTTATGCGCCTCTCTGGCTTCTATATGCTTTTGTTCCTAATGGCCAACACCTGCATGCCTTCTTTAGCAGCGTTCCCTCAGTCTACTGAAGCTGCTGCCCACTGTGCTGTACATCTGATTCAGAATTGCCTTGACTTTACTCTCCCTGGTGGTACCAACTGATGGGACCAGGAGTGTGCTAGCCAAGCTCTCTTGCCTCAGGTTATTCTTGACATTTCCCTATGGTATGCAGCTAAGCCCACCAGCTACAGGAATTTTGTCTGAGATTATACTTAGTTTGGCTTCTTCACCTTCCCTATCCTTCTTCATTTCCTCCTTGATTCCCCCTGGGAGGAAATCAGGAATAATAAATCGCTTCCACATGAATCCTTGTCTCAGCATCTGCCTCTGGGGAACCTGACTGCCATGTCCCCTTAAAATCCATATGTGTAAATCCTAACCCCCAAGGTGATGGTTTTACATGTAGGAGATGGGGCCTTTACAAGGTGATTAAGTCATGTCATGAGGGAGAGCATGGAATCAGTGTACTTACAAAAGAGACCCCAGAGAGCTAGCTAGCCCCTTCCCCCATATGGGGACATAGAGAGAAGACACGATCTTTAACCCAGAAGCAGGCCCTTGCCAGCCTCCAGAACTGTGATAAATAAATTTCTGTTGTTTATTTGTTAAATGGGCTAGATGCTGACTTAACACAGAGGTGGGGAGACATTTTGTCTTCTCTTATAATAAATAGCTGGTAATTAAGTCATGTTCTCCGGCCAGAAAATCTGAGTTCAAATATTATCTTGCCACTTCACTGTGCCAACTCGTCTATCAGCCTCCTTCCTATCTATGAATATTTTGTTTAAGTAGTATAGCATTTTTTCTTAATACAGCCAAGTACTATCTTTTATTTTCTGTAGTTTATACAGAAAAACAAACTGGCTTTTGCTGAATACCGGACACAGGGCTAGGTTCCATTGACACATAACTTCATCTAATCTTCACAACTAGAAGGAGCATGAATGCCATCCCTCTATTAAGATAAAGAATTTAAGGTTCATAGATGTTAAGTAATTAATCTAAGATTGCACTGAGTGAGAATCTAAATTTAGGGAAGCTTATAGAGAATGTAAAATTAAAAGAAGGAATCACAAAAAGAAAAAAGACTAAAATTCTATTGCATGTAACTTAATGCTAATAGAAAATCTGCATGCAAGTTTGAAAGGTGGACTGCAATAAAAAATTTAGAAAGTACAAAGATACATGAATCAGATCTCACTGAACATCATGCTGAAAAATGGCGAATCAAGATGTCAAGAAGGAGAAAAGAGGGAAAATAAGGAAGAAGCTACTAAATATAGCTGGCAGGAAAGAAAATTTAAGCAAGGTAGTGTAGAGGACGCCAAGAGCCACACGACCTCTGAGCAAGATGATTTGCAGCTGGGGAGCAGGCCCTCAGCCAATTCGTCCGCAAGTGCTCCTTGCGGAGAGAGAACCCAGCCCATGGCGAGCCTTGGGCATGTAGTCATTGTCTAATACTCCCCTCACCTGTCTTATGCCTTCTCAATAAAAGGCTACTGCAGAGGTTGCTCGAGGCTACCCTGCAATCAAGGTTAGCCTGCCTCCTACAAGCTTGTACTTCTAATCCATGTCTTGCCTGGTTCCTTTCTGCTGTGATTGAGACCAGGGCCATAGAGGATCTGACGAGGTAGGGATGGGTACTCTCAATGTTAAAGTATGGTGGGATAACAAATGAAAAAAGTCAAAAGGAACAACTGAAAGAATGGGAAGAGACTTGTAAGAAAAGCAATGGTGAATGTCAGTTCCCAAAGACTGAGGCAAGGAGAAATCTCTCTGCAAGTTCTCATCAGCATGATTACCAAGGCAAACTGAACAAAACTCAAGGGTATTAGTCTAGGTTCTCCAAAAAGCCAACACTAAGACAGGATTAAACATGCAAGGATTTGATTAGAAAGAATGCCTATGTAAAAGGAAACAGAGAAGGAGCCAGAACAGGCTGGTAGAGCCAGAAAACTCCATTGCAAGTCTAACCTCAAGCAAAGAAGAGAGGAGGAAAACTTGGAAGCATAGAAGCATCTGAGAACTAAAGGTTAGGCAAAGCCATCAGAAAGCCCTCACGCCTTAATTGATGATGGTAGGAGTCCCATGGCTCCATTAATGGGTCTGCCTTACTATCCCCACTGCACTCCATCACTTGCAGGGAGCAGGCCTTGGGAGGTATGGCCTCAAACAAAGATATCAATGCATTTCAGTGCCCTTGGTCAATTACAGTTATGCCCTATAGTAGAAGGTATGGGAAGTACATTCTCATGGCCCCATTGAGTTCCTAAAAAGTCTATTCAAAATTTACAAAGCGATATCCCTTTTATTCTCAGTGAGTCACACAAAATAATGCAGCCAATTACATTTTATTGAACACCAATCATCTTCCTAAGCACTTTATATATTTTTTCCTTTCTAGTCCTCACAGCACAGTGAGGGAGATATTATGCCCACTTTACAGGTGAAGCATCCAAGTCTTGAGGAAGTTAAAGGACTTCCTCAATATGACAAAGTTAGTAAAGAGTAATGCCAGGATTTCACTGAGGCATGCTGACTCTTGTTGCAGAACTCCATCTTGTAACATAATAATAATACCAACTATGCAATTAGGTAGGGTTGTTGTGAAAAATAATAAAATAGTTCATGTAAAAGCCCATATCAGTTTGCCCGGCCAGGTATTAAGAGCTCCAGGAATGTTACTGTTATTCAGTGGTTGAGCCAAGATACAGATCAGGCTCTAGTCAATGCCAATGTGTTTTCCTGGCCACTGATGCTGAACAGCCTTTGGTGTAAAATTGGTATGTTGATCAGATAGTATTGAAAGGGCATTACAAAAGAAGAAGGAGGGCTGGAACTAGACCTATTTTCAAGAAATAGTTTCAGTCTTACAGATTGAATTGAATGATAGGAGATACTAGAAATGTAAGGTATGACTTCCTTTGGTTCCTCAGGGAAGCAAGTCACACAGGTGTGGCCTGTTTACTACTTATTCATAAATAGAAATATGTCAGATTTATCAGACTAAGTGCCAATGGGAAAAGGATGAAAGGTTACTCACTGCACTCCTTTAAAAGAAAGCAGAAAAAGAAGAAAGAAAGGTGTTAACAGAAGAAGACATCTTGACTTCCTGCTTATGACCAAGACAGAGTAACAGGAAGGAAACTCACCCTCCCACCAGAAACAACTGACAAAATCAGGGAGAAGAAGAAACAATGGTTTTTAGACATTGGATCCTGGCAACATAGGACACAACTTTCTGAAAGTGAGGAAACCAAAATGAGAACTGTAAGTATCCCAGGTTACTACCTAAAAAGTGGCAGTGATTAGATGGAGCCCGGTGGTCAATTTGAGTTGAGGAGTTGGATCTAGAGGTGAAGCTGGTAATCTGGAAAAACCAAGGCAGCTGGAACTCACAGAGTAGAATGCTGAAGAAAGAGAGCTACACAGAGAGAAGGAACTCCAGCAGTCTGCAAAAAGTCCCCTTAATGTCTTCAGCTTAGTAAAGGTCAGTGCTAATGGGTGGGGAAAGAACCACCTAGAAAGAGCAGAGGATTCAAATCCTGGAGCTCATGGGAGGCTGGGAATAGTTCAAGTGTGTCCCAGCCAAAGTGGAAGACCTTGTTTATGGGGCACTGTGCAGAAGACTCAGAAAAATATTGCTTCAGTAATATGGAGAAAAATTAGCCCTAAACTAAAGGCTACTCTGCTCCCAAAGAAAACTTAAAAGTTTGAAAGGATCAAACTGCTTTTATAACTGCATCTGAATAAAACTCAAAAATATTTATAGGAATACAAAAATATCCAGAATCCCCCAAACTTAAAATTTACAGTGAATGGCAGCCAACCAAATATTATCAGGTATACAAAGAAACAGAAAAAATATGATAACTCATAATGAAAAGTTAATCAATAAGAAAATCATGAAAAAAAGTTAATAAATTAATCTACTAATGCTAGAATCAGTAGATAAGAACATTAAAACTATTATTATAACTATATTCCATATTGCCAAGAAAATAATGAAAAGATTAAGGGTGTTTTGTAGAGATTTTGGATACATAAAAATGACCCAAATCCAAATTCTAAAAATAAGAAGTACAATGTTTAAATGAAAATTCCATCTGTTTGAGGGCATCAACAACATAGTAGACACTGTAAAAGAAAGGATTAGTTAATTTGAAGATAGCAATAGAAACTCTTCTAAATGAAATTGAAAACAACTAAGAAAATGAACAGAATGTGGCATAACCTCAAGCAGTCTAGTGTAGATATAATTGAAGTCCCCAAAGCATGAGAGGGGACAGAAAAAAATCTTTAAAAAAAATAATGGCTGGGTAGGGTGCTGGCACCATATACTGAGGGTGGCAGGTTTGAACTCAGCCCCGGCCAAACTGCAACAAAAAATGCCCAAGGGCGTTCTCTCAGTCCACTTACGCTGCTATCCAGGAGGCCCTGAGCCTGGCTGATTCATGAAGGAAAGGGGTTTCCTTAGCTACAGGTTCTGTGGCAGGTGCTTGTAGTCCCAGCTACTGGGAAGCTGAGGCAAGAGAATAAGCTAAGCCCAGAGTTGGAGGTTGCTGTGAGCTGTGTGATGCCACGGCACTCTACCAAGATTGACAAAGTGAGACTCTGTCTCTAAAAAATAAATAAATAATGATTAAAAAAAATTACAAATGGGTGAAAACCATATCTAAGAAACTCAACAAACACCAAAGACAGATAAAGGCATCTTACTGCACAAAACAAACATTAGAATGGAATGATTACATGACCATAAAAGATAAGAAGATAAGCCCCCAAATGGTATTCAAAACAAATAATTAAGGGCTCTGATGCAGGAGGTCAAGTCTCCATACAAAGTTTTAAAACATATGAAGTTACATAAAAGGAGGGAGCAACTGAAAGAGTCAAAGAGATAAAAAGTTACATACTAGACCTAAGTGTAGAATAAAGCCAAGATGAAGTCCACCAAAAAGGATGCCCTAAATACTTCACATGATGGTGATGGTGAAACTAGCTCATAAGGAAGTGGCGGCAATATGGTAGGTATCTCTATCCCTAACCTGTCTCTAAATTACAGATCTTTACTTCCACCAGCTCCCAGGCATATTCATACTCCCAAAGTTTCTAGACTCTGTGCAGGTATCTTATGATTCTACTTCCTCCATCACCCCACCTCACTCCTCATCTCAAAGTCCTTCATTGCTTAATTTCGTCGATCTCCATCAGTGGTGTCACCACCTTTCACCAGCCCACCTTGTTCTCATCTCCGACTCCTCTGGCTTCCTCAAAACCAGTCATCTTCAAATCCCAGAGAATTTACCTCTGAAAATATTCTAGTAGTTTTGTCTTGGTAGCCATCTCTCTATTCCCACTTCTTCAGGACTTCATTATTTCTTTTATTT
The DNA here is from genome assembly GCA_963574655.1 of Perodicticus potto. Lineage (NCBI taxonomy): Eukaryota > Metazoa > Chordata > Mammalia > Primates > Lorisidae > Perodicticus > Perodicticus potto. The sequence continues at coordinate 15,811 of CAUYRH010138761.1, read as the reverse complement.
TAACTTAATATAAGCTTTTTATTGAAATCAATTCTACACACACACAATGCATAAATTTTAAGTATAAAACAAAAATTTTTATAAAATGAATGTACTTAGATGGTAACTACCATCTATATGAACATATAGATTTTTTCCAATATCCCAGAGAACCTCCAGTGTCATCTCCCAATAATTCCTGTGCCTCTAGAAGACAACCATTGTTCTGAAACCAAGCCCCAGAACTGAGTTTTGCTTGACTAAACCCCATAGATTGTTTTTGGAACTTTAAGTAGAATTACACAATATGCAGTCTTGTGTTTGGCTTCTTTAGCCCCACATTATTTTTTTGCAAAATTAATTCCTGTTATTAGAAGTAGAAATCATGTGCACATTTCATTGTTGTACGTGATGTACATAATGTATATATCCATTTTACTACTGCTAGATGTGTTTGGGGTAATTCTCAGTGAAGTTACTGTGAATATACTTGCAAATGTTTTCTGGTGATGTATGTTCACATTGTATTGGACGTAAACCAGGAATGGGATTACTAGACTAAGGGTATGCACAGTAGATACTTCCCAATAACTTTTCAAAATGAGAGTCTAATTTGTACTCATTCCTACTAGTGGTCCTTGGAGAGTTCTAATTGTTTTGTATCTACTAAAACAATTCACATTTCCATGATGTAAATCCCACTTCATAAATGTATTGGCCAGAGGTCGAGAACCTTTGTGTGTTCTCAGCGCGCAATAAGGTCACATTCAAGAAACTTGTTAGGTATAATTAAAAATGTACATTATTTTGTAAAACTCTAACTACTATGTAATTAAGAATTTCAACAAATGAACACCATTTGTTAGTTTTAAAGTTAACTAACCTTTTAACGACTTTGTTGTGTCTGCTTCTTGTTGGAAAGCATTTGAATATTTGGTTGCACCACGGAGGTCTACAGTTTCCGTTGATTGTCAGTTTCAGTTGATCAGTCATTTGTAACCTTAAGGGTGTCTTGATTGGGGTTAGGTAGGAGAATGCAGATTCCCAGGAGCAAATGCTTAAAAAGCAGGAAAGGATTTTTCAGGCATGTTGCCTAAGGTATGGGTATTCTATAATTCTCCATATTTCAATTGGATCTTTCTTAGCATCAGATAATGACTTTAAAATATCATCTACTGAGAGTTGCCTCAATTCCATCTATAGTTCTTCAGGTGCCTTAGTGACATCAATAAGTTGAGGCTGAGATGTTAATTTTATTTATTTCCTAGAAATTGAATAAATAGTTATTTTCTATTAATGAATGGAATTTTTTACATTTCATTTTTATAGATGAAAAGTGTATAAATGTTTTTTTGTTACATTGATAAATTGTATAGTTTTTAGTATACCCATTACATCCATAGTATTCACTGTACTCAATAGGTAATTTTTCATCCTACACTCCTCCTGCCCTCCCACTTCTGTGCCTCCAGTGTCCATTACTGTATCTTACAGCACCGTGTGTACTAATTGCTTAGGTCCTGCTTATAAGTGAAAACAAGTGATGTTTGGTTTTTTGTTCCTGGGTTACTTCACTTAAGATAATGGCCTCCATCTCCGAGTAGAAACCCCAACTGCTGTTAGGGAAAAGGGGCGAAGACTCAATCTAACTGCTTTCTGCTGGATCTTGAGATTCTTAACTATGTCATCTGCAGAGACCTGTTTTTCTCAATAAGGTTACTTTTGCAGGTTCCAAGAGTTAGAACTTAGACATGTCTTTTGAGGGGGGTGACTACCATTTAGCCTAGTGCAATGTCCAAAAGCAAGATATGGCATTTTCCCCATTCAAAATCCAGTCCTGGCTTGTCACTGCTCTTAGAACTACAAATGCAATTGCCCGATCTGCCTTCTCTGTATCTCTTCGATGTCTCCTACTGTGCTTCAGCCCCACGGTTCTTCCTCCAGCTTCTCAAGCACGTGTCCTACAACCTCTGCCTAGAATTCCTTCACCACTGCTCTTCAGCAGGCTGGCTCCATTTCTTTTGTTAATTCTCAACTTAAATATCCTATGTGAAGTAGGTCTTCCCATCATCTTCTGCCCCAGCAACTCCTCAATTATTTCCTCATCACTATTCACAATGGTTTATTATTTATCATCTGACTCTGCATGGGGAGTTTTATGAGCTCTGTCATGGACTTTATCCGTCTCTATCATTGTTTTAGCCTCTAAATCTAGCATATAGTAAACAATAAACATGTGTAGAGTGAAGGAATGAATGAACTAAAGATGGTCTTAGTTTGGGAGATGCTCCGACGGTACCCACGGTGGTGGCAGTACTTCAAGCACACTTGACCTGTGTCAAAGGCTGGGATCATTAATGCATGAAGCCGTTTCTTATCCCACACACCAGTGAAGCTATCATAACAGATTAGCAAGATGTTTAGAGATTTCTGCCTGTGTGATGGGTTAGCATTATATTAAATTGGAAGAAACTACTCAGGGGGCAAAAGTCAGACAGTGATGGGGCTGTGTTAAAGGCTGAAGCTCTCCAAGGCTTCCCACTTCCTTTGTGATCTTTCACAGGAAACCAGAGCTTTGTGGTCTCTGTCTCCAGAGAACTGCCCAGAGAGAACTGCTTTGTCACTCACACAGAAGCATTCCTTTTCAGCTTGTCCCTGGGAGAAACATGCGTGACAGTGTATGAGATGGGATGTTTCCTGGTCCCTCAGGTTTTTGGCTAATATCCTACAACTGAGGACTGTAGGTCCGAGCACCTTGACCTCATAGGAAAGCAGCCAAGGAGCGGCCAGAATCCTCTTTTAGGGGCTGTTAAGAATTACCAGGTTCATCTTTTAGCCCTCACCCCACAACCCATGGAGCGCATTTAAGCTAAATCCTAGAATTCATGGAAAAAGGGGAATTTAAGGAGTAATGAGTCATCATGGGGGAGGACGGGGCCTGGAAGGAGGAGCTCCAAGGGGGTACCTCTCTGAGGGTCCAGGTGAGAGAAAGAAGGGCAGCTCTGGGAGGCAGGGGCCAGGCTGGGCTGGTGGAAGGGAGAGGCTCTGTATGGGAATTGGAAGGGCGTTAGCATTCTGACTTCAGAAAGTGAGTTCTAACTCTTACAATGGGACCGTGGGACTGTGCCAAGGGGAACAGAAGATGAAGGGATCTGCAGCTGAGATGCTGTCAAGGGGGGAAGAGGAGGCATTTGAAGGAGTGTGTTTGAAAACTGTTAAAAGAAAATAAAAGTCACCTCCTGTTGGTTCCCCTAGGGAAACCCGGCACAATTAGAATTTGAATTCCGCCTTACTCCAGAGCCCCAAGATTCCAGTAACTCTGCCCTCTGTCATTGTCTAGAAAACATATGCGCCACTATGTTATATTTGCTTAAAGAGGAGGATTTAGAGGGAAAATGCCTGGATTCTTTAAGAAATATGTAGAACTTGTCCTTGACTTCTATGTAAAACGTATGATCCTTCCTACCTTGCCTTTCCGTTTCTCACAGCCTAAACGAGGGGATGAAACCTGTGCACAGAATCTCCCCGCTGCCTGAGGATCCCTTATACGTCTCAGGGCCTAACCCAAGTTAGGAACCCAGGAGTGCAGCGGGGGAGGATGGCGGGGGACTTCCCGGGTGCAAGCTTGCTCATGGTTGTGAAACAGCCAGAGGCCTCCATCATATCACTTGTGTTCTGGTGACCTCTGGGCCAGGCAGCCTTTCAGGTGCTGAGAGACTGAGACCGAGAGTGCTCAGGGAGGGGTGGTAATCGTAGGGGACCCGGGTGGTGGCAAGGGCATTCTGGCTCGGACTTAGGGGCTGCCACCCTCCAGAAGCATGATCTTAGGCAACTCACTTCACCTCACTGTGCTGTAGTTTCCTTATATGTAAAAGGAGGCTGCTGGGTTGATTTCTGAGTTCCTTCCCAATTCTAAGATCTGTGATTCTGTGAGCTAGTGGGAAATGGTTTGGGCAAGGAAGGAGCAGAGGCAGGAAATGAGCAAAGCATAAATGAAGCATTTAAGGGCAACTGAAGCTAAAAGAAAGCTAAGTTAATCATTGACTTTCTAGCCCTGTTACCATTCTTTCCTAAGAAACAAAGAAAAGGTAGTTTTGTGCTCACTTAGACAACTTGTAGCAGTAGATAGATAGGGGAGCAAAGAAACATAAACTTTTGCCATTAAATATGAGATTCATGATATTCAGCAGCGCATGTGTTTGTTGCATCCTCAAGGAGACCCAGCATGCTTGGAAAATTGCCTGATAAATATGCCACATCGCTTTGCACAGGTTCAAATACATTCCCGAGTGTGTCAGCATTTTGATGCTTCCTGGGGCCCTTCTCTTTCTCATTAGCATTTTCAGAAGTTTGTGTGACTCAAATCTATTAGTCAGACCTTCCCCCAGCCCCGAGTTATGAGGGACTGGAGAAAGAGAAGAGACAAGGCAATGAACTTGGAGGACCCTCACCCCCCTGACCCCACATTCTGCTGGGAACTGGAGAAGTCTGTCTCCCTTGGTGAAAGCCTGGGTGATGACCCCTTCAGACACTGTCTTTGGAGAGGTAGAGGTCACAGGCTGCAGAGTAGGGGGCACTCATCTGAAGGACCCTTGCTGCCAACTCTATCTCTGTCCTTGAAGAGACTTTTTTTTTTCCTTCTATAGACATTTGCAGGCACCCTGGCGAGTTGACCCCAGGGACACACACATCTTATTTTGAGACCAGCTTTCTGGCTGTCACATGCGCTTCAACTGAACCCCCTCCTTTCATGAGGATGACCTAGAGATGACCCTCCCAAGGAGACAGTGTGTCTGTGATGTTTGGCAGAATAGATAACCATGGTCTATTCTCAAGAATAGTGAGGAGAGATGGTGTGGAAACACAAGGACATGGGTGCCTCTCACCGGCTAGTCAGGAGATGGGAAACTAAAGACACTGATTTGATTTTAAAAAATAAAGATTTTTAATTGATACACATAGGTGTCCATATTTTCAGGGTATATGTGAAAATTTAATATTCACATAATTTGTAAAGATCAAATCAGTGTAATTTGGATAGCCGTCATTTAACTATTTGTCTTTCCTTTATGCGAGAAACATGTTAATTACTCTCTCCTAGCTATTTTGAAAGAAATAAAAATAAAAACAGTGGTTTGATGAGATAGATCAGAGCAGGCCAAGGCTTTCGTGGTGTTTGAGAAGAAAATGATGAAGAAACAAAAGTTTTAATTTGAATTGATGGTGGCTGATAGCTGCTTTTAAGGAACCAATAAGTGGATTTGAAAATAGAGACAAAATTTTCAAAAAAATCTGCCTGAAGTAACCTTGGGCTTGAGACTTTAATAGAGGTGTCCAGGGGAAGTTAAGTAGTTACTATCTCTAAATCTGGACAAGACTAGAAAATATATTGATTCTCTGGATAAGCAAATGCAGATTCATCAGCATTACTATCTATAAGCAAGTTGTCCCTTTTCCATTAAAATGACTCAAAATGGTTTCAGGATAAGGAGTCTGGTGCTATCAAGCAGGATGGGGCTGAAAAGGAAGTGGTAGCAAAAGGCGACTCCATGGTGATTTAATATTAGGATGATGAAATACACATAGGTGACCATATTTTGTCACCTGGATCAGTGATGATGGCCCTGGGACTGAAGAAGAATTTGCTACAGATCAGTAAAGTATGCAACTGTGAGTTTTTTTTTACAGAAGCTCTTCAATGAAAAAGAAAAAATTAGCAAGACATGGAAAAAATACTTGCTACAAATATGATGAACAAAAGCAAATATTCTAAATAAATAACTAAAAAGTATATTAGAATGGGGACAAAAAAGACCCTGAGACCACCAATAGCAATATGGACAAGAAGTAGAGGGAAATTTCACATAGAGAAAATATAAATCTGAAAATGTTTACCCTCACCTGTGGAAATGTTGACCCTCACTTATAGCTAACAAACTAAAAATTTAAACACGGAGCGTAGAAGCAATCACAGTATTCATTAAAAAAATTATAATATTCATTACATTGGTGTGTGCCTTAGCATAACATTTCTAAAAAGAAAGTTGCTGATACACATCAAAAGATTTAAAAGTACTTTCACCTTTTGATTTCATTCTACTTTTCAGTGACTATCCCAATGAAATCATAACCATGTTAACATAGTTTTTTTTTGTTTATCAACATGGTATTTAGAATAGTATGAATAAGGAGAAGGAGAACCAACTAATGTTATGTCCGATGTTGAATAAATCAACAGGTTCCTATGATGAACTAGTAAAAAATCATTAAAATTGTAATTTTAAAGTGAAAATGTTTCTATATAATGCTAACTCATACATGCTTTTATGTAATGTTTTATACAGTTATTAAACAGCATGATAACATTAATCATATATAAACATATATATTGTTTAATTATATATAAACATTATATGTTGTGAACATATAATGCATAAAAAGATGTGACAGAAAAAAATTGAATTCTATATTTCCATAATCCATAAAATAATTCATGGACACCATTCTTAACAAAAATAAATGGGATATAATGATAGGTCTTGCTGTTTTATGGATTATAGTTTGCCATTGAAACTTTTTACTCTGATATCTCTTATCCCCAAAACTAAACCATCAGCTGAGAGGCTACAGTTCTGACCTAGTTATTACAGTAAGTCATTTTTTTTCTGATAAGTCTGCTATACCTGTGATACCATAGGTCATTTTGAGCAAATCACTTTATGTCTGTAAGAATCAGTTTCCTCATCTTTAAAATGGAATCTATGGTAACATACAATATTCCCATTTTTTGGAGCTGTATTGCCTTAAGCTTAACAATGATAGACTATAAAATGCTAAGGCAGCATTGTTTTAAATCGTTCTAGGTCTGGAGAACATAAACCTGTGATTTCCAGTTTACCTTTCCCCGGTCACTACTAAGGTTGATGTGATTTCATGTTTATGAGTGAATTGAAATTCTTCTGTAATTTCTGTTTTTTATAATTTTTAGGAGTTCTTCATATATTCTGGATGGGAATTTTTGTTATAATCTATTTCTTTACTTTTCCTTTATCATACAGAAGTTGACACCATGTAGAAGTTTAAAATTTTTTTTTTTTTTGAGACAGAGTCTTACATGGGTAGAGTGCCACGGTGTCATAGTTCACAGCCACCTCAAACTCCTGGGCTCAAGTGATCCTCCTGCCTCCACCTCCCAAGTAGCTGGGACCACAGGTACCCACCACAATGCTCAGTATTTAACTCTGCCTGTCTTTTCCTATAAATTTACTGTAGAAAGAAATTCTGACCTCCAAATTCTAAGAATATTCGGCTCCATTTTTCTCATACTTATATAGTTCATAGATTCTATGAATCTAAAGTTCAGAGTATATTCCATGAACAGGCAGCACCAACATTGCTTTATAGTTTTTAGAAAAATGCAGATTCTTGGCTCTTCCTGTAGACCTCAGGTCTGTAATTTACAACCTCTCTCAATGCACACTAAAGTTTAAGAGGTGCTGGTCTTGGAAATAATTTTGTTTGTGAGATAAAGCTATAAATATTTTGCTTTGCTGCTTCTGTATTCAATTGATCCAATGGAATTTAGTTTCTGCATTTCTCTGAATTACCATTTTTGTCCTATACTCAATCCAAAGTCCCCCAGAACCAATGGGAAGGAGGATAACGCAAGTCTAGAGAGATGAAGTACTTTTTGTCCTTTCAGTACACAGTAGATTAAACAGAGACCTCTAAAACTTCTATCTCTCACATGTATTGATTCCGCAGGTGCAATCAGAGGACACGGGAAGAGTGATGTGTTTGGGACACATGTAGTTTGTGTTTAGGGAAAACGTTGAAATATACTCTTATCAGTTGAACGGAAGTTTCCCCCAAGACATGTATACGTTTCTCTGAGTCATGACTCTATCATGTTTCCTTCTGGCTCCAGTTAAATAAGGGTTGTACATGTGTATTTTTCTGTGTGTACCTTCTCATTTTGACTGATAAAGAAATTTTTATGCTGCCAAAGGCAAAATACATGATGTCTCACTAGGTTAATTTTAAAAAGCAGAGATAAATAATGCTGACCCCAGACCAACAAATATTTTAACAACATGACAAAGAACACATTGCCACTATTCCACACTGCTCTAAGCTGCTGAGTGATGAACCAGGTTTTGCAAAGTTAGATGCTATATAAAAACCTTTCTAAATGGAGAATCAATCATCAGGTGAAATACGAAATAAGTAATTTTTATTCCTAAATAATGCAAATATTTTGCTCTTCTAGAAACCAATGTAAAGGAAGCATAGACTGTTTGGGGTTTTGTTTTTAGCTTGCGATGGGGTTTTATTTGTTGCAACTGCAAGTCTATGGACCACGATGCTTTGTACGAAGGGAGTAAATCCAGTTTGCTGGTGGATCAAATTACTCAAGACACAAAATGCAAATTATCCCAGGAATCTTGTTCTTAGTTTGGAATTTTTATTTTGTCACCTCGATATGTGGGAAGAGAACTCGTAGGAGCTTGATGACTCTGCAGGGGAGAGGGTGGTGTGTTAGGTTCCTGGAGTTTCTGTAACAAAGTGCTGTGGACTGGCAGGGGGTGGGGTGGCTATTAAACAACAGAAATCTATTCTCTCACGGTTCCAGAGGCTGGAAGTCTGAGGCCAAAGTGTCAGGAGGGCTGGCTCCTTCTGAGGGCTGTGCGGGAAGGGTCTGTCGCAGGCTTCTGGCCTGCTTCTGTGAGTTCGTATGGTCTGCCCTCTGTATTGTCTGTCTTCTGCTTCTTTTTAATTTAATGACTGGTTTAAAGATCCTCTCTCCAAATGCAGTCCCATTCTGAGGTGCTGGGAGTTAGGACGTCAACATGTAAGTTTTGAGGGGCACAGGTTGGCCCCGGGTCCCTGGCGCTCTGCAGAGGGCGGTGACAGGAAGGCAGGTCCCCGGAGCTGACCCAGCCTGCAGTAGCCGGGCTCGCTCAGGCTCGTCTTTTAGGTCTCCAGGCTTCTGTTCCTGTGTGTTCTCTTGTGCCTCAGGCTAAGATTCAAAGACTAATACCAGCCCTAGTAGACAGCCATCTTACATCATGTTTATGCATCCCAGACAATCCCCATTTCCTGAGAATTCTTCGCTCATCCTTTATTTTAATATCCAGGCAAGTCGGTTTCCGTTTCCATCATGCATGTTACTAGAGGTGTCCTTGATACTCCTCAGGTTTTCAGAGGGGCTTCAATCCCGGAGCCAAGAGAGCCAGTTGCGGCTCTCTGGGCTCCTGAGACCGCTCTGACCTCACACGACCTTTCTCATGCGGGATCCGACCTTGGTTTCTTCTCCTCAAAGGCTCCTGCTAAGGGCTGTTGTGGAGAACAGAATTTTCCTAGGAGTTCTAGGGGAGAGGGTTGGGGGTGGGAGGTGATAGCAATATAGTATTCTGCAAGAAACATTTTAAAAATGAATTGTAGACCTCTCTATCTTACCGATGCTGTGGCCTTTCTTAACTCGGGGGCTTTCTTCCTGAGCCACCGTCTCCTGCTCCAGCTCCTGCTTCTGATCTCTGCTTGGACCCTCAAGACCTTTGTTCTATTTCTCTTGCTTCCTCCTTCCCGGTTCCCTCATATTCCTCACCCTAGTCTCTCAAGCTGTCGACGAACAGCTCCTAACATCCTGTTCTTCGCTTATGCAGACGTGCAGGTCTTTTCCAGTTGTGTCTTTGTTCTTAGGTGGCCCCTGAGAGTCTCAGAGTGGGACCAGAGCTCACCTTCCTCAATCAGCCAAAGACCCATCAAGAAATGTTACCACTCAGCGTCGTCTCCTCTGCTGTCAATTATGCCCCTAATATTTTAAATCAGCACAGTCTCTGTCTTAGTCCATTTTGTGTTACTACAACGTAACACCTGAGACTGGGGAACTTACAGGAACGGAAGTTTATTTCTCATAGTTCTGGAGGCTGGAAAGTCTGAGATCAAGGCACCAGCAGGTTGGGTATCCGCTGAGGGACCTCTTGCTGCATCTGCAGAAGGTGGAAGGTGAAGGGGCAGAGAGGAGGATAAATGCTCCATCTCACATGGCGGAACAGGACACAGCGAACTCCCTCCTGCAGCTCCTTTTAGAGAACATTAACCCATTCAGGAGGGCTCTGCTGTCTCGACCTAAACACCTCCCCGAAAGCCCCATCCCCAGCATCGCAGCACTGGGGATCAAGTTTGCAACATGTGAATTTGGGGGGACACATTCAGACCACAGCAGCCTTTTGTTTGTTTGTTTCAAATTAGATCCCCTTTCCTTTCTCTCCTCCTTCAACCAATTCCACTTTATGCGGGATCTTCAGGCATCACTCTTTAATCCGTAATGTAGGTGAACAGTAGCTATGGTCGCCTTTTGGTTTTTTTGTGTACCGTGGATATTAATGGTAAGAAAAAAGATGACAAACTTTGTCATGCTGGCTATATAGTATTGATGATTCTTTCAATTAGAAAAGCATTAGAGGGCCACCTACTTGATTCCCTCTCAGTCTAGAATTAAATGCGTCAAAGAAGAAATCGCCCATTTTATACTGATTATTGGTGGACTGTACCAACCCCTTTTTCCTGTTAAAGAAAAATACAGCCCCGAATCTCCTGAAAACTCTCTAATGTTTTGACATTTTCACCTTACCAGATCCTTCTGTGGGCAAAGCTCTTTGTCTCAGCAGATTGAGGGGACACAAAGGAACTTCGTGGTAAGAGCACACGCTTTGGAGGCAGCACTTAGCCTCTCACTGGTGGGCGATGTGCCCTGGGAAAGTCACTCACGCTCTCTCAGGCCCAGCTCCCTTATCTGTCCCGTAGGGAGGAATCCTGCTCATATTTCCACAGGATCAAATAAGATTTCATTACCTAAGAACTTTTTTTGGCTAGAGAGACTTGAAGCCAATGCCAAGTCGGGTAGCTGCGGTGGCTTCAGATGTGTTTGGGCACATCAGGCAGATGGGCCAGGTTTGGACTTGCCTGACAAGCCCAGGGGAGACACAACGGCTGGGTTTATTGACTCTGACAACCGGCTCCTCAGAGTAACAACTGGTGCTGCATCTAATGGTGAGTTCAGAGTGAGTCCAGGAATGCCAGCTGAGAGGAAGAGAGCAGTCTTTTTGAGTGCAGAGGAGGCAGCGCCTTCCTATTGGCTTCCCACCCACCTCAGAGAAGCTCAGAGAACATGCACAATGTTCCTGGTGAGAGGAATGGGTCGAGGGAGAGAGTGCTACTCCTGGAGCTCCCTAAGGTGCGGAGCGTGACACCCATTCCTCCCAGACCCAGTCACTCTCACAGTGCACAAGGAGTATTCACAGAGTGATGTGAGCTGTGTTGGTGTGGCTTTAGATTTAGTGGGCCCTGAAGGCTATAATATGTTGGGAGTTCTTTTAAAGAGAAGAATGAACAATTGCAAATATGAAATTTAGTTTGAAAGGAACGAGTTCTCTAGAATGATAAAATAAATCATAATAAATTACATTCTTTTTTTTTTTTTTTTTTGTTTTTGAGACAGAGTCTCACTATGTTTCCCTGGGTAGAGTGCCATGATGTCACAGCTCACAGCAATCTCAAACTCTTGGGCTTAAGCAATTCTCTTGCCTCAGCCTCCTAAGTAGCTAGGAAACAGGTACCCTCCACAATGCCCAGCGGTTTTTTGGTTGTAGTTGTCATTGTTGTTTGGCAGGTCCGGGCTGGATTTGAATCCGCCAGCTCTGGTGAATGTGGCTGGCGCCCTAGCCACTGAGTTATAAGCACCAAGCCAATATGTTACATTCTTAAAAATCTGATAAATATTACAAAACACAGAAAAATAACAATATATTTTCCTGAATTACATAATGCATTTCTTTAAGGTCTTTTTTCTCACTTTCTTTGGTGACATGCCTTTTGATTCTCTCTTTATAGGACAATGATTTTGTCATATCACTGTCTTTAAGGAGAATGAAAACGTAATTTAGTCTTTTAGGACAGTTAATCAGTGTTAATTCTCAAGTTTTGATTATTTAAGGATGAATAAAAGAATAAAAAACAATGCAAACAATGTACTCATTGTGCTATTCCTACAGCATAGGCTCAAGAAACACGAGAATCCTGAGAAATTCTATTTTGAGTGGTTCTTATAATAAAAGGAAAAAAATGTATAGCACATTTATATACATACTGACAAGAGACAATCTCTGTTTTGACTACAGTTGATGAGAACCAAATTGTCTCCTTACACATTTATGTGTCTAATGATAACAAGAAATTTCTATAGAGGGGCTTCTCATGTGGTGCATTTCAAACCTTACTCTTTTTTACTACCCTCCCTCTGCTGCCAGGGGCCATAGGACCTACAGATGTTGAGTTAAGGCTCTTGGTTTTGCTCCTTCATATTTGGACAATAGGCGAATTGGCACAGAGGACAGTAGAGACTTCCTGGAAACCATTTTTATACCAGTATAGCTAACAGTGACTTAAATGTACCTAGAAGTGATTTGGAACTAGGTAAACAGATTCAATTAAATCTGAAATAAACTTCCTCTAATCAGATTAAAAAGTGCTTTTGGCCACTCCATACCATTGGAGTCAAGGTGAAATATAATGATGGGGAAATCAAAGAGGAAAGAGCCAATTGTTGTGGCTACTGGCACAAAGAATATTTTATTTCTGCAAACTTTAGAAAAACACATGACTTCATGAATTGATTGCCAGGGCCTTCTCCAGATTCTTTGAAAGGGACCATGAGAGTGAAGGGTCTTGAAACTTTCTTCAGGAAATATGTCTCTGGCTTAATAGAGAAACTTTCCAATTTCAGTGGCTTAACACAGTAGTTTATATTTTGTTCACATAAGACCAAGAGATGGTTGGTGTAGGTGGCGGAGTACTAGGGGGCAGGGGAGACCTTGCCCCACATAGTCATTCCAGCATCCAGGTTGATGGAGGTTCTTGCATCTTCAACATGTGGCCTCCAAAGTAGCCCTGGGCACTGACAACTGAGAAGAGGAGAAAGGGGTTGTGGGAGAGGTTTTCATGGGCCAGTCTAGGAAGTGGTGTACATCACTTCCTGCCACAGTCTGTTGGCTGGAACTCAGTCACATGGACAAGCAATTATATGATGCTGCAAGGGGGGCTAGGAAATGTAGTATCGTTTGTGCCTAGGGGAAAGAAGAAATGGTTTTGGTGAGTTATAGTCTCTAACACAGGAACTTTCCTTCAGTTGGGTTTGGAGTGACAAAAGTATGACATGATGACACTGTTATAGCCACAGGAGGCATATTAAAAGGCATCATCTGCTCACAAGGGGTCCCCATTATCTTCTTGAATCAGTGATGATGTTCAGGTCTATGGTACAAGGGATGTGTCCTGGTTGTTGACAGAGACCATTGCTTTGTAACCTTTAGCCTGGTTTCCAGGATGTTTCCCAGGAAAAACAACCTGAAAACCAGCCTAAGGGACGATGATGTGAGTAAGAAGAAGAATCACTATGAGTAAGAAGAGATTTGGGGGGAGAAGTTTGGAAAGTTAGATCACTAAGCTCTACCAGTTTTCACTCACTAAAGAGATTTCCAAAGGCTGGTCTCAGACTGTGAATTCTAAGACTGAATATGTCTCACTTATTTTTAGGTCCCAGTGCCTAGCACAGTGTTACACTGGATTGTTGGAAGGAATATTCTTCATATTCTCCTATATACATGAACATTTTATGAGCATAGAACACGTTTTGATACATAATATTGTTCAGAACCTTGACAGAATGGATTGTAACACTCAAGTTCAGTGAATTGTGTTTACCTTGCTCTACAATTCCTAGATATTCCATATTAATTGACCTTGGGTTCATGCTTTGAGATTTATTTTTTTCCATTAGACATTTTCTGTAACAAGTAAAGAAAAATAAAAGGTGACTTGTTTATAAATGTACTTTGTCTTTCTTGAAATGTAGAAATTCTCTAAATCCGTTGGAAAAGGTAAGTTCTTCCTTTCTTCTTGCAAATGGAAAATTACTTTTCCCTTGGAGTTCTTTCCTCCATATAAGTTAAAAATCCATTAGTAAATGAGGCTTAGCTGGATCCATGCATTGATATTTCATCCTTGGAACCTCTCAAGGAAAATCAGTGTGTGGCTTTTCAGTTAGTGAACACAATGTTAATAAAACGTGTAATGCTAGCATAGCCGCAATCCTCATACTTAGAGTTCTACTTCGGCCGAGTGAGCAGAAAGGACCAATTTTCAGAAGGGAACATATCCAGACTACTCCAGAGAGGCAGTGTGAGGATATCCTTAGGTTAAATGGTACTTCTCTTCCTGTTCCTATGCGTACCTGATGGGGTTTGTTAAGACAGCAAGGAAAGAGGCCAGAATAAATCTAAAATGAGGAGGTGCAGGATTCAAATTCTGTCCACATAGGGGCAATTAGTGGCAGCAATGGAACCTAAATTGAACAACAGATTCAATTTGAGCCCTCTGCGACATGGAATTTGAAGAGGGGTACAGCGGGGGAATGGGGACTGTTGAATGAATCCTTTAAGGTTCTGTCTGGTAGGAGAATGTACCCATGAAAAATAATCTCCCGGCACTACGGCCTGCTTCCAAGATGTATAGATATTTTCCTCCCTCTCATCTTCCTTTAAAAATATTTTGGCTTGTGTAGAAATACATCTCCCAGAAATGCTTCCATTTTAACTATTTATAAGTATATAGTTTCCTAGAATTAAATACATTCACATTATTGTCCAACCATTACCATCATCAATCTGCAGATCTCTTTATCTTACAAAATGGAAATTCTGAATTCTGTCCCCATTACACCTGCAGTCCCCAACATTTCTGGGCCCAGGGAACAGTTTCACAGAACTTTTTCCCATGCGTCAGTGGGTGGGGGTGGGGGATGGTCTGGGGATGATGCAAGCATATTGCAGCTCCACCTCAGATCGTCAGGCATTAGCTTCTCATAAGGAGCGTGCAACCTGGAGCCGTGGCGTGTGCAATTCGTGGCAGGATTCACTCTCTTATGAGAATCTGATGCCACAGCTTATCCGACAGGAAGCAGAGCTCAGGCGGTGATGCAAGTGATCAGGGGCGCGGCTA
The DNA here is from genome assembly GCA_963574655.1 of Perodicticus potto. NCBI lineage: Eukaryota > Metazoa > Chordata > Mammalia > Primates > Lorisidae > Perodicticus > Perodicticus potto. The sequence goes on along the minus strand of CAUYRH010138761.1, from coordinate 772 downwards.
TAAATACGGAGGAAGCTCCGCCCACCTCCTGCTGTGTGGCCCAGTTCCTAGCAGGCCATGGACTGCTACTAGTGGTGGGTACCACCCGCCCAGAGGATGGGGACCGCAGCATTAAACAATAATTCCCCAATTCTCCTTCCCCCACCTCTGGCAACCACCATCCTACTCTCTGTCTCTACGAATTCCACTACTCTAGGTACCTCACAGAAACAGATTCCTGCCAGATTTGTCCTCTAGTGTCTGACTTATTATTTCACTGACCACATTGTTCTCAAGGTGTCTTCGTGTTGCTTCATGGATCACACCTCCTTGCTTTTTAGACCAAACAATATATTCATTGCGTGGATATTCCACATTTTGTTTACCCATTCGTCAAAGAACACTTGCGTTGTTTCTCCCTTTTGGCCTTATAAACATAGGAGTACAAATATCTCCTCATGTATCTGCCTTTGATTCTTTGAATATATATCAGGAGCAGAACTGCTGAATCATATGGTAATATTAATACTATGTTTAATTTTTTTGAGTAACTACCATACTGTTTTCCTTTTTTTTTGATTTCTCAAATACATGTATTTTATTATTCGTCATTACATTATTTCCCCCCACCCCCCACCCCTCAGTGGTAAGGCAGAATTGATTTACAGAAAAGAATACAGAAAACACCAAAGCTCCTGGTAGAGGGAGAGAATTCAAGTGGGGAGAGAGAAGCTCTCTCCGTTCCTCTCCCCGTCTTTCCCTGTCTCCTCCTCTAGGCCTCTAGCCTCAGGGT
>CAUYRH010138758.1:0-15988 GCA_963574655.1 Perodicticus potto | reverse complement strand
CACAATAGAGAACCAAGAGATGAGCCTAGCCACTTACCATCATTTGATCTTTGATAAGCCTATCAAAAACATTCACTGGGGGAATGATTCCCTATTTAACAAATGGTGCTGGGAGAACTGGCTGGTGATCTGTAGAAGACTAAAAGTGGACCCACACCTCTCACCATTAACTAAGGTGGACTCTCACTGGATTGAAGATTTAAACTTAAGACATGAAACTATAAAAATATTAGAAGAAAGTGCAGGGGAAACTCGTGAAGGAATTGGATTGGGTGAATATTTTATGAGGAGGACTCCCTAGGCAATTGAAGCAGTAACAAAAATACACTACTGGGACCTGATGAAACTAAAAAGCTTCTGTACAGCTAAGAACACAGTCAGTATAGCAAGCAGACAGCCAACAGACCGGGTAAATTTTAGGTCATGCTAGAATACAGATTCGGGCCCTGACACTGAGTGACTGTGGGTTTGTGGTCAAACATTCTTGGTGGAGGAGGTGTTCTTTTTGTTCCTGCTCTTTAAAGACTGAGACAGCACACATTCCCATTTTTGCTCTGTGTACGGAAGTTTCATTTTCTTTCCTCATACCCTAATGGGGTCACCATGTGGGAATCCAGGTCCCTAATCTTACTAGACATCCAGCTGAGTCATCACGCTTTGTGTCCTCTTCTTTGTGCATGTGCCCTATTTAAAACCCTCGTCTTGGCCATGAGAAATCTGTGAGCCCATTTTTAGCTACTCTCTTATCATTTCTTTTATCCTTGCAATTCCTGTTGAATTCAGGCCTGTGAATTCATCCATACATTCAAAAAAAAATTTAAGAATTTCACCAAGCACACAGTTGGTGGACAGAAGAAAGGGAGGGAGGAACGAAGAGAGGATGTTGGTAGGAGGTGTGAACAGAAGGGCAGAGAAGTAGTGATTGCTTGGTGCTGTTTTTCTGCTGAAGAGAATCAATTGTGCAGGCCTGGAATTGCTGTGACCTTCAATGCTCAGGCTATATTAATTGTAGAAGTAACACCGGGAGCCTCACTTTGATGACAAGGTTGTTTCCCCCAAATCTTCCTGACAAGAGATTGCTGGCCAGCTGATGGGCAAAGACCTCACCTTGGCCTGTTAGCGAGATCCCTGCACCATATAGTAGGGGTTCTGCAGGCTCCTTATTAACTCAGCAGATCCCAGTGAGAGGGGCCAACAGTACAGGACCAGACTCTGTGCAGACACGTCCCGTGAAGCTTGTCTTTCCTTTATCTTTCTATCCTCTTTAACTCCACAATGACCTCAGTGAACTTTACAGCATAGGGTTTGTATTTGTATTTGAGGTTAATAAAATAGAATGTGGAATAGGAGCACTGGCAGGGAGCCTTCTAAAGGCCATCATGTCATGTGATCTGCAGGAACCCCCCCACACACACACACACGCAGATCCTGTTATTGACTTTTCACAGCTGAGAAAGTTGAGGCTTGGAGAGTCTATTTTGCCTAAGTCACGTCACTTAACAAATGACAAACTGGGATTTGAACCAAGGTTCATATGCAGACAAAGCATAGGCTTACGCCTGCTGCCAAACTATCCACCACGTGGGGGTCACAAAAGAAAGGCCCTTCTGCTTGCCATGGAGAAGGAATGTGAGATTTCACTGAAAGTTGATGCGCTACAAAGGAACCAAATCTAGTAAGGCCTAACTTTCATGAGTAAGATGTTCAGTTGTATGTCACGAGCTGATACTAAACGCGTATGGCACGCCCCACTTTTCAAAGGATCTAAAGCTCCTACTTGGATAATCACCCCACGCACTGGGTCCTTTTACACTCAAGCAGGCCGTCCATGTTTCCTCTGGGCCTGGATGTTTCCCAAATCTGTGCTCCATGGCTATGATGGCTGCTGTGTCCAGATCACTCCAATCCCAGGGCTCTTCAGACCTGCTACTTATACGGGGCCCTCTCACACTTGCTCTGTGGGACTCCTGAACCTGATATGATGTCTTTCACACTCACGCCCTTATTGTTGTCTCTAGAGAAGACGTCCTGGCAGCATGACTGGACATTCCCCTACCACCTGTGTCTGAGTCAGTGCCACCCATCTTGTCCCTCCTTCCATAATATCCCTTGCCTTTCTAAGATCCTATTACAGAGCAAACACAGGGGAGCACCATTAGCAAAGAAACATGATAATAATAACAGTATGAGAAGAAGAAAAGTAAGAAAAAATTGAAAAGATTGTGTCACCCTGTACAAAGTCCAGGGTACCTCTGGGAGTTCCAGTGAAATCGACCTGAAAATGTAAAAGTGACTAAAAAATGCCACGATGTAAGGACAGAAGCCTAAAGCACTTTCCAAAAGACTTCCACATCAACTATGCACATTTCTTTGAAGAGCAGATTCAAAGGACAATTTCGTACCTCAAAGAAAAAGTTGGTAACCTAATCATACTGTTTCAATGTCTGAGTAAGAAACATCAACTAAAAACAAATTTTAAAAGTGACTCTTCACGAAGCACAAGTTTTACATGGGTGGCATAATTGTGCAGATCAACTTGAAGTTCAAAATTAACAGAGAAGGGGGCACTGAATATATTTAAAGGCAGAGGACAGAAAAGAAGAGAAGAAAAGATACAAATAAAGAAAAGGCAAGGAAATCTTCCCTTCACAGGCACTAAATATGGGGTATTGGGAATCTTTCCCTTAAATGAAGTCACTGATCTCATTAAGGCAACTTTTAATTTCCCATTAGAGTAGAGGGCTATTATGGAGAGCTATGGGCAACTAGGTCACAGATGGCCCACAAACATTTTTAAACATTACTTTCTATTCTGTTTTAAGCCAAACCTTTTAATAGAGGAAGTTATAATTAGTCGAGCTGACTTTTGTGAATTTCGCCACCTCATGTATATATAATAATGACAAAGACAGAAAAGACAAGGCCTAGATAATACTGGGAAACAAGTTATGTTTAATCAACAAAACCTTATTCTTCAGGAATAACAATTAGTCATCCCTGCCTTCCTATCTTGGAGAAATGTGGCAGGCTAATAATTCCTATAATAAGTTACCTTTCTCGTGACACTCCCTTCAGAAACTTTCAATCCTTCTCTGGAATTCTAGGTTCAGACCCAATGCTGAACTTTCCCACTAAGTTGTTCTGAGTCTCTCTGAGAGAACCGCATAAGGCCAACTTAGAGAATTTTCATAAATGAAAATCAATCTGTATTCTCCGTCTTTTCTCATTCTGTTCCTCAGTCTTGCTTCCGGTCTAAATCAGAACTCTCTACTAACACTGCCAGCACAAAAAACTTCCCTACTTATCTTCTGCATACTCTTCTCTAAAAATATACTCAAAATGAGTTGCTTCTAAAGGAATTATTACCTATTAATAAAACAAAATGCTATGCAGCCAGTAAACATAAAGTTAGATAATGTTTATTGATAAGGTAACATATTCACAATATATTGAGTAAAAAAACTAGGTTACAAAAAACTATTTACAATATGAGTCCATTTTTTCAAAAAGTCAGGGCATAACATATGTGCATATATAAATAGACCACTCTTTTATGTTCAAAATGATTGCAAAGACATACGCCAAGTTATCACCAATGATTCTCTTCAGGGAATGAGGTTAGGAATGAGCTTTACTTTCTTCTTTCTTTGATTTTTAGCCTTTACAATGAACATATATTTCTTTTACACTATATAAAACAAAACACGATATAAAAGCCACTATTTTCAGAGACCCGGTGGCCCTAGGCAACCATCACTTCATGTATTACTCACATACCCTTGTGGGATGGAATCCTGGGGCCTTACTGGGGTATAGGCTCCAGAACCAAGCTAGAAATAATCTTTTTAAGATTATTTTCTATTATTTACACTGTATTTCTATCCTTAAGCCCTCATAACTGGGCTCTTTCAGGAACATCCTTATGTTAAATTCTGCTCTATAACAAAGGCTGTGACAATAACATTTCAGGCACTTATGTGTATGTCTTCCCAAATCAGTAAGTCTTCATGTGCTTTTAACACCTGCCTAACATTGGAAGCTTATACGTTGTTAATCTCAGAGATCCACTTAGAGGCTTTAAGTGATGTGGAAAAAGTTGGACCCAAATACACACACACACACACACACACACACATGTATACACACATATGTAATTATTTAAAAAAAATACAGTTAAAAAATAACACACCACATTTTAACATACAGATCAGCAAGTTATTACTTTTTGCCACCAGGATCTTTGCCATCCTTGAGCAAACACTTAACATTTACTTTTATGATTATTTAAGAAAACTATAGTTTTGCATTAGTCCTTAAAATATTTAGAGCCACACAGTCTAAGCATATGAAATGAAACAATTTTATAGCAGCACAGCAAGGTCCAGGCACTTCTGTTCATTGCATATTATCTTTAAGGCCTAGCAGTGAATTGTGCTCAAAAAGTAACAGTTTTATGAATCTCCTTATTGTTCTGTATTTATCAGTGTAGTATCTAGAATATTAATTTTGCTCCTTATAGTTCTATATTATAGTTTAACACTTAGGATGGATATTACATTTTTCTTGTTTTATAAGAATGTGACCCACACTTGGATATTTTTGGTGATACCACTTTGAAATAAAATTGTTCTCTTTAACTCCCCTTTCGAACAATCTGTTTAGCAGAGTACCTAGCCATTGCCAAGTACGCTACTTACAAATTGGTAACAACATCTGAATAAATCAGAATTATCTGTGCAACCCAAACCCATTTGTTACTAGATGAAGCTGATATGCCTAGGACTGTCATTCTATTTTATGTTAATGAGCAAGCACAGTCTTCTCACTAGTCACTTCACAGCAAATTTTGTTTCAAACATAGTCAAAACATGGGTACTTTACTCCACTTCTCCCATCACCTGGTCCAAGAGACCAGTCTCTCAGTAATTATCCTTGGGCCCAGGGCCTCTTCTCCTGTCTTCCTGGCTTTCATCTTTTATTTTAGCCTGTTCTCGACACCTAAATCCTGGTATTTTCTGCCCAGCACTGTCTGCTAGCCTCCCATTCCTTTAGAATGAAAGTCAGATTTGTATAATGGTACACAAGGCAGTGGATAGACCTCTTCGCCCCCTGCCCAGCTACTCACTCCAACAGCCACTGGCTCCCACTGGTTCCTCAGACACACTAGGCACCTACTCACAGCAGGGCTTGTGATCTTGCTGGTCCTTTAACTTCCAAGGCTCTCTGCTCCTTTGTCTCATCTCAAAAAGGCCTTTGACTGAAAGTGAACGGAACACACATTTCCCAGGCCATCCTTAGCTACCGTGGTATCCCATGTTCTCTACCTCTCAGGTTTTATATGGATATTCCCTCTTTGCACTGATCACCATCTGAAATAACTCTTGCTCAGATTGCTTACATGCTTATTGTCTACCTTTTGTCATTAGAATATAAGCTCCATGAGACCAGAGAATTGCATCTGTTTTGTTCACTTCTGTGTCCCTGGAAGCCTAGACCAATCTGGAACAAAGCAGCCAGGCAGACAATACACATTTGTGAAATGAAAACAACATTCTAAATCTGACTCCATCACAGCTTTCTTACAATAAAACACTATACTTAGTTATATATTATCACAGGGTCAGTTTTAAGATTTTTCTTTTAATAGAAAAAGGAGTTTTACTGCCGCAAAAAGGCTATATAAAATTGTAAGTTCCAGAGGGAAGTTTATAAGTGGGAACTATTTATAGTACTCAGCATAATACTCCAACAATCGCACTGCTGGCACAGATCCAAATTAACATTTATACGCCACACATCTTTTGAATAAGAGTCTCTTGCTAGCCATTAGTTTCCACATATGTATAATAATGGTAATCTATTTAAAGGGAGATTATTTTTAAGAATCTTTTCCTTTGGGTTTTATCTTAAACTGGATAAAGCAATATAAGGCCAGCCAAGGCTTTTATAAAACAATCTCAACAATCTTTTGCACCATGGCCATGTTTTGTGATCATGATTTTCACCACGCACATCTGTTCCCTCAGCCCTTTTTCTCACACCAACTTTTTCTCACATACACAACTTGAGCTCAGTGTAACTCATGTGGCTAAACAGAGCCCAGGCCCCATGATGACTACCTTCTCCTGATCACTTAGTATAGGAGGAAGCTTCTCCTCACAACCTCCACCCCCCTCCTTTCCATATCACTTGACATGTATGGATAGTAGAACCTCCGTGGCTGACCACCTCTGTACATTGGCCACCTCCTAAAATTGACCTAATTTTCAAAGAATGGACATGCATCAAATGTAAATATCAGTACAATAGCCCTAGTTCCTTATGTTGACCACCTACATATGTTGACAAGTTTGTTGTAGTTCCTTGGGTAATCAATTTACAGAGGTTCTACCGTACATAATTTGACAACAACGTTGGCCACCAGTGAGCATTAAAAGTTGAGTATTCACGAGGATTTTAGAATTCAGAAATGTCAGTTATGCCAATTGTTAAGTCTTTTCTTCTCAGTTTAATGACTTCTTTATCCTAAAGGTATTGCCTAGCACATTAAGATGAAAACCTGCAAGTTGATAATTTGATAACACCTGTATTCCCAGAGCTGAAAAATTTTTTTAAAAAGTATCTTATTAAAAGCTCAGGAATGACTGATTAATTTACTGGTTGCTGTTAACTATAACGTCACTTTCTGTTAAGGCATAAATGTGTGTTTTCTGTTAATATTAATATACGGTATATAAAATAAATATAAACAGATTTTGTGGCAGTAGAAATGAGCACACTAGAAGCTGATCTCAAGGGTAGTTGAGCTGTATCCAATTCTGCACGGAAATCATCAAAGAATGTGAAGTCCAAAATCTTATACAGTTTATATCAAAATCAAATGGGAGGTGTTTTATATCAGGCTTTGATCCTGATGGTTCAATGAGAAAATAATTTGTACACATTGAAATTTAAGCACTATACCCATAGCTGTATTATCTGTAACTATGTCAAAAGAGAAACTGAGATTTCAATAAAAGTACAAAACATTTCTGCATCACAAGGCTGTGAACAGAAAAACAAGTGCTGGAGTCAATAAAATATGAAAATCTATCAGCTCTGCTGATCTATAAGAGTTTACACTGAAAGAAAAAAAACTTCTACTTGGCAGGATTCTAAACATCAAACTCAAAATTGCATGTCACATCTCTATCGACCCTCCTTTAATCACATTCTCAGTGATTTCTTTTCACGGGAACTTTTTCTGGTTTCGGTCTGATTTATTTATATTGAGATCTTAACCAGCACTGCTATCTTTGCAGTTTCTACTTCTCTCTTGGCTAATAATTATTTCTTGATAGAAATACCAGCATGCCCTAGCATAAAACGAAATTCCACATACAAGTAATTAGCCCATTGCTATTTTGTTAGAAACTACAAATAAACATTCTTTTATAAGCGTTCTTTTTTGACAAATCTGCTATTCAAAAGATTCACTAAGGTGGGAGGCCCTTGGGATCCACATTTGTAGCTGTACCCTAAACAACACCCACAGTCCAAAATCACAGAACACGTTAGCCATCTAGGATCCTATAGAGAAGTCCTCGCAAGCATGATGCATCCACTCTTTGATTCTTTCTGAGCTGAAAATGGGGAAGTCTTCTGGAATTAAAGAATCTGAAGGTTCATGGAAAGGAAACAGATTTTGTTTTTTAGTTTGTAAACTATTCTCATCCTTTTCCCTTCAGAATGAAGTGCTCTGCAGGGCGTGTAGGAGGAACCTCTCTCTGACACCACTGGCTCCTTGCTTGCACGTCTGTTAGGGGCACAGCTTCGTTACAAAGAGTAGCCGGACGCTGGCGGGAGGGGTGTGGGCTGACTGCTTTGTCTCAGGGTTGCCTCAGAGGGGTCTAGCCATACCCAGCTTAGACTTCAAAATCAGTGAGCAGATTTTCAGTGTCCTTTTTACCCACCTGATCCCTACACAGAGCATTCCTTCAGAACATGTCAAGGCCTCTTTTTATCTACACCTTTTTTTTTTTTTCTTCCAATTTGTGCTGAATTCTCTCAAACCCAAAAGTCCAGGTGGGAAAGCCTAGTCATTCACTGTTGCAAGCTCTAGGCAAACACCTCAGCTGAATGAAGGTAGCAAATCAATACCATGATGGAATGCCTTTCAAAGCAAAGAATATGCGTTTTATCCCACCTCTTTGCAGTTTACAGTATACAAAAACTGCCACATTTTATAACTCTAGGAGAGGATGGCTATGACCTGTCAAAATACAACCTGATACATAGCTATGTGAAAACCTGAAGATTCTTTTATAATAACTCCCAAATGCGCAACCAATCAAGTAAGCTCCAAGTTTTACTTCTCAGTTAGAACTTTCCACCTTCAACAGCTCTTTATAAACATTTTAAGATCTATTGTATTTATTAATGCCACTTAGGGGTGAGGATCAGCACCTGCAGCTTTGCCTCCCTAGCTTTGAAAGTGCTCTTTGTAAAAGAGGACTTAGTGTATCCTCCAGTGTCCCCATCGATCATTTGCCTTTACAAGTGAAATCTTAACTCAAAATTCACAGCCACTAAAATGACCAAGAAGAAATCATTCAAGTAAAAAGTGAAAGAACTACTCTCCATCAGACGCTTCCATTCCCATGTATGTGTGCAAACACACACAAGCACTTTCTGAAACAAGAGGACACCCGTGCTCCCAAAGCGGTTCTGTGGTTTCACCTGACTCTCTTTGGGGAGCACCTGTCTGTCCTTTCCCCCTATCCATGCTTCCCTAGTGCCACAGATCAGAACTGATCCACCGAGAGACACACGAGCGGAGAGCCCCAGACTTACGTTATTCATGTACTCGCTGAGCAGGTCCTGCAGCGCCTGCCGCACGGCGTTGCACTCGGCCACGATCCTCTCGCGCCGGTCGTCACGCGTGCAGGAGGAGTCGGCCATGAGCGCCGCGCCGCTGATGATGCTCTCCAGCCGCTCCTCCAGGGACGGCCGGAACCTGGCCTCGCTGAACGTCATGGGGTCCAGGATGATCTTGTTCTGGAAGTACCACACACATACACAAAAAAGAGTGAGCACAGAAGAGATGACTGCCTTTGCAACCTGTGTCCTAAAGCGCAAATATCAGAAGCCAGGAAAAGAGGCCCTTTGGACAGGAAACCGCTTTCTGACACAAAGTTTCAAGTGGCCTTGACCAAGTGGTAACTTTTGGTGAGATGTTTTGTCCTCAGTGCAATCCCAGGTTGAAAACAGCACATCTTGTTCGAAGACTATGTTCTTGGCAACAGCTATCTCCGCTGAAGAGTTTTTAAATGACATTGTGGCACTGGCTTGGGATTTTTTAAATATGAGGCCTTCAAGCAAAGTACATTTCAGTGAAGAACTGTGTGGAATTACATGAAAAAGATGGAGCTTAACCATGGTATGCAGCTGTGACTTGTATATACCTGACATGCTCCACACGAGAAGACCCAGGACACCATCACTTTTGAAACTTGGGCACAGAACATCCAACAGAAATAGTTAGGACAGGTTAATTCCCCACTAGGAATTACTATCTTTTATGGAAAAACTTGTGTTCTGGAAAAAGGGTCATAATGTGTGTCAGAGATTTGTCACTATTAACTGACAGTGTCCTGACAGATGTATTAACATGTTCTACGTGTTCTGAAGGATCCCAACTAGGGGAAAAATTCTAGATACTTCCTAAAAGGAATGTGTCATGGAGAACATAAGTGTACTTTGGCCCCAGCAGTCCCTGAGGAGCCTGGGAATGCCATAGGCAGAGATGTCCGGAGGCAGAAGGAAATATACATCCAGAATTCAGGAGCCATATCAGCCTTTATAGGGATCTGGAAATTGTAAGGGACATTTGCATACAAAGTAGTGGGGGACATGCCAGTAAAAAATTTTCCTTTTTTTTTTTTTTGGCAGTTTTTGGCCAGGGCCGGGTTTGAACCCACCACCTCCGGTATATGGGGCCGGTACCCTACTCCCTGAGCCACAGGTGCCGCCCCAACATGCCAGTAAAATTAATAGACCAAGATGAGCAGACCAAGGAAGAGTTTGGTAGTGTCAGTTTCTAAGGGTATGCAGAGGAGTGAGAATCGAAAAGGGAGATAGAAAGGGTAGTCAGAAATATAGCAGCAGAACCTGGAGAACTCTCAGCCAATGAGAAGAGTGGAGGGACTGATGAATTGTGTGATAATTAAGTGCATGAAGCACAGAGGCAAAGTTGGCATTTCACCAAAATGGTTTGCTCTGGGAAAAACCATTTCTGCCCTAGGCAAAGACCATTCGCAATGTTTATCAAAATAGAATGACCTGCTGCAGGAAATGGTGTGCTCATCGTCATTGGAGGTGCATACTAAGACGTCCTGTAACCAGAGTGTCCATGATGGGGCCAGTCGTTTTCTAATCTTAGAATACTGTGCCTGCAATTGCTATCCCCTTAGTATTTTCTTTGATGTTAATCATTACTTAAATATTCAGCAACTTAAAAAAATAATGAAGAAAACACAACTTGCCTGTGTACAAATACAATGAGAAGAGCAAACGAGAATAGGTAGTGATACTATTGCCCATCTACCACCTGCTGAGACCTACTATATGCCTACTATGGTGCTTAAGGCTAAAATGAGGTTAGGGAGAGGAGTATCAAAAACACTTCTATGTTTTTTGTTTTTTGTTTTTTAGTTTAATGTAGTATTAAATCTCTGCTTACTATTACAAAGTAAGACCAACTATGTGCTCTGGGAAAGTTTATTCTAGCCCTCAAAAGCATGCTAGGGTATTTGCTAAAGGTTGTGCTCAGAGGATCTAGTCTGAGATTCTCAGATACTTGTTAAAATCCAACTCTCCAGACCAGGGAGATAGATCTTTTGAGCACGAGGAGGTTGGGTCACAAGGAAATGAGTGTAGGCAGTTTATGACTAAAAACAAATAGGTATAGATTAGGCACAAACTGTGGGTAAAGTCCACTGGAATTTCAGATTTTTAAGAAAATCACTAACTTATCAAAACTCCCTCCTGCATTTAGAAGGCAGATGAATGAGGTCTTGCAAACAGGAGACAGATATTCTGGGCCAGGCTTTGGAATAATAACCATGTTTACATTTGCAGACTCTTCTGTCTTGGAAAGGGGATGAAAAAGGGATGTTTACTGAACCAAAAATGTGCTACTTGAGCTTTGTCCTTTGGCATTGGCATTGGGCATGACCGTCCAGCATAAAAGAAAAAAATCATGTGGTTGGCTCAGTACAGTGGATGGGTCTTTAGGATTCAACATTACAGAATTATCATTTCTAAGTGTCCCAAAGGACAGCAGAGATGAGCTCAGGTATTCCTGCTGTTTGTGTCAGCACTGTACCCGCCCTGTCTCTTTCCGGAGAGAGCCATCTGAATTTTTTTTTCTCTCTTTCTCTCTGTGTCCTGCTTTTCTGTTGATAACATTTATGATATATAATGTTTATACACACACAGAGACACACGATTAAGCATTTTTACTAGGCAACATGCATTAGGAACTCATATTCTAAGTAAAGAAATGACTTGTTGAAATATGATGACCAGCTAGATTATTGTCAAAGACTTTTATAGAAAATCATATTAATGTAAAACATAAGAATTATTCACTCTGTTCTAAGATTCTAGGAGACACTTCAGAGTCACATATTGACTCCAAGATAAATTTTTATTATATTTTGGAATGAGAAACATAAAGAAGTGTCCATTTTACAGAAAAATAACAAAGTAAATTTGAACCTCCAGTAAGGGCAGCAGAGAGAAGAATGTGCTACCATCATTAAAACATGATTTCTTAAATTATTTTTCAGAGAATAATGACTTTAAAGATATAGTGTTTTGATGAAAAAGTAAGGTTCCCTAGCCAAAATTTTTTTTGGAAATAATACTGCATGTCTTAGAGCAAATTATCATATGGAATGCTTTGAGAAATTCTGCATTCAAGGTGTCTGGTCACTGTAGCATTTTACAAACCTATTTGAGCATAAAAGTGCCCTTTTAAAATGCATGCATTATCTATGAGAACCCAAGGAACACACTTTGGGAAATGTGTCAAAAGAGACTTTGGAGTGTCAGCCAACTGAGCTCCCCGCCTGGCATGGCCCAGAGTTGTCATGAAAGTAAAAACATGAATCATTAAGCTTGGAAAACTCTGCATAAATGTTATACCATCCATCACATTTCTAATGGAATTGTTCATTATTTATAGATCATGGGGGGAAAGCTTTTGAAACAAATCTCCCTGGAAAAGAAACAATAAATTTACAATATTCCAATCCATGTCTGTGGTGCAGATGGGGAACACTGCAATGATGGATGTGAAATCTGAGCAGGGAGAAGCCACTCGGGGAGAGAAAAGAGGTAAAGAGAAAGCCCAGCGCACGTGGACCAGTCTGTGTGTGCATGGAATGCACGGGTGTGTGTGCATGTGTGTGGGTGCGTATCTCTGACCCAGTAAGTACAGGTGTGTGTGTGCATGTACATGTGTGTATGAGAGGCATATGGGTTATGTGTGTGTGTGAAACTATGGTTCTATGAATGGGGGGTTTACAGGGATGTATGGGGGTGTGTGCACTTATGTTCACACATTCAGGGAAAATGATATGAGTTGTTCACAAGTGTGAGTGTGTGTCTGTGTTTTCAGAGAACTTGCCACGTCTACAACAGGGTTTAGAAAATGAGAAGAGAATAAGACAAAAACAGAACTAAACGAAGTCAGAGTCATAAGAGCTAGAGGAAACAGCTCTCTTTAAGGTTTCAAAAAGTAAGAAAAACAAACCTCTGGAGCTGAATCTGGAGCAAGAAATACACAGAGAAGGAAAGCCCAGTGGAGTGAGGCAGGAGTGTTTGCTGCGGCATTATTTTGGGAGTGATTAAAGAAAAGAAGAAGAAGAAGAAAACACATGCACACTGAGGCCAATTCTCTCCCCTAACTCTCTTCAGGAACATTTCAGATCAGCAAACAGCCGCGGAGCACCAGGCTCTTAAGGGTCTCATTTCTCAGCATCGCCTCTGCCTGCCCCCACTTCTCAGCGCCGCTGCCCTCTGCTGGTAGGAAGAGGCACACTGTTATGATCCAGATTTAAACTCCACTCCCTGGTCACTGAGGGAATATTTCCCTTGGGCAACACGCCAGCGCCAAATAGCCAACACTTTCTGTATCTCCCTGTAGGGTAAAAGTATACTCCTGGGAGAGGATATACTATGCTGTTTCCAACTGTACTGACTTTCTATAGTCTACTGAGAGTTTACATTTTAAAATCTTTTTTTTTTTGCATTCTTAATGCCCATTTAATCTTTTTTTATCCTTTTGATCTTTTAATTCCATCTTACACTACCCCTTTAGTTTATTTTAAAATTGTGGAACAGCATTTCTTATTACATCTTTTTTAAAAATTAGCTTGCTTTAATTTCTTTTTTTATCTTACATATTCAGCTTGCATATTTTCTGCTTTATAATGTTTACTTATTTTTATTAACATCTTTACATAAAATGTATTTTTTTCATTCTTAAAGTTATGGAGGTGCAGTGCAAATGCAGAGTCATAAAGATAACAGCCACAATAATTCAGCCCCAAGCAAAGGTAGCTAGGACCCTATTCTGCCATCAAGTCAGTGCTGAAACATTTTCTCCAGTCTCACGTAAGTTATTGATCTCCCATTTTCTCTAGTGCTGAACTCTATAAAAACATTAACCCGAAATAATTCAGAAAATCATGTGGTTCAACACTGCTTCCCAGAATCATACATTTACCTGTACGCATCACCTATACAATTGTTAGAAGAACACGACGTTTAAATTGCTCATATCATTTATTCTCTCTACAAAAAGTTATGTGATCTAAAAATTTCAGTAGAATCACAGACACTGAGTTAGCCTGATGCAGGTGCTACCACAGGAGGAAGCAGAGAGACCTCAATCACAGCAAGAAATTGAATGCATCAGAATGGTTTGAGGAGTCCACAATCCTGTGTCCTTGATATCACTGTCTGCATTTAACTGAACAGGAAAGTGATGCCTAAGATGTCATCCCTTGAATGCCACTCGATGAGGACATCAGGATTTCAACCCAGGACTTCTGACCTGAAGCTAATGTTCTTTCCACTATTTAAGATTGCCCACATTCAATTGAAATGAATGAAATCAATCATAATTGTAAAAATGTATTTCTTAAAAATACTAAGCAATTCTTCTAAACTAAATATAATGGTAAATGTATCATCTGTCATATGATCCTCTTTTGTCATGAGTCACCTCACACTTCCAATAGATAATTGAGAGTATAACAATTCAGTAATGGAATGGGTGGTCAATTATTCTAGGAGCCTAAGGGCACAAACTGAATAATCCTTTCTTTCAAAGCATTGACTCTCTAATCAAAAACTAAAACACATACAACCAATTGTAATTTGGAAAATGTCTGGTACTGTTATGGAATGAATGAATGGACTTCCCACTGGCCTGACCAGGACTTTCTCAGAACTGTGCTGAGACTGTTCCCACCCAATCCTCTTTTCTTTCCTGCTCTTCTTTCACAGACGTTTCACCTGCATCACAGTTCAAAAGCTCCATCCACCTATTTCTGCTGGTACTAGCTTACTTTACTCTTCAAAGGCAACTTCTCCTTATGAAGCTGGTCCCCTTATCTTGGGATTTGCTTCTGCAAGTAATGGACAAAAATAGGAGTGGGAGGCACAGCTAGACAGGGGGGCAGGCACAGAACAGCAACCAGGTCCTGAAGAGTAAGTACTTCTATGCCATGTTAAGAAGCTTTCAATTTGTGAATGCCCCTTTAGGTGATGCAGAATCATCAGAGATCATAAAACACAAAAATGGCATAACACTGTTTGGTTTTAGGAAGTTTTCTATGGAAGTTAGCTTTGGTTGGACTAGAAGTAAAAGGCAGAAGAACAATTACCAAGTCTTCAGAGGTCAGAAGAGAGATAGGGAGAGTACAAATCAGGGTTGTGATCATCTGGGTAATGACAAAAGCATGGATTTAAGAAACATTTAGTGTGTCAATCTGGCAAGATTTGGAAATAGACAGGCTAAGAGAATGAAGAAGTCAAATATAAAACCTAGATTTCTAGCATGGGTAACACCAACAGTACAGGTGTCAGCAAACTACATCCTAGGAGTGAACCTCCTACTTTGTAAATAAAGTTTTATCAGAACACAGGCCCATTCATTTACAAACTATTTGTGGCTACTTTGCATTACAATGGCAGAGATGGATAGTTGGTGTAGAGACTGTATGGCCTACCAAGCTTGGGATATTTACTCCTGTCCCTTGAAAAAAACATTTGCTGAGCCCTGAACAATTGTGATGGATAACAGATGAAGAAGAGTAAGTACTTATGATGTATTTACATTTAAGTGGAGAAGTCTCATGGAAAGTTGATTATGAAAATCAGGTAGGGGTATGGGCATTTGTATAAATTCTCAAAATTAAGTGTCTTCATGTATACAAGGAATGTCCAGTTGGAAGACCTACTGTACAATAACAAGAACTGCAAAAGAAAATACAAAGGAAAACCATACCTATGATAAAATGTCAACTAGATGTTGCAAAAAAATGTGCTTGGGGCGATGAGTAACTGTGTAGGTGTGACCTTAGAGCAAATAGAGCAGGAATTGGGCTGCAAGCCTCTAGCTCCGCAGCCATTGCATGATATTGTTTCCCTTAAAAAACTTTCTGCAAGGCTCAGCACCTGTGGCTCAAGCGGCTAAGGCACCAGCCACGTACACCTGAGCTTTGAATCCAGCCCAGGCCCGCCAAACAACAATGACGGCTGCAACCAAAAAATGGCTGGAAGTTGTGGCGGACGCCTATAGTCCCAGCTACTTGGGAGGCGGAGGCAGGAGACTCGCTTGAGCCCAGGAATTGGAGGTTGCTGTGAGCTGGGATGCCACAGCACTCTATCCAGGGTGACAGCTTGAGGCTCTGTCTCAAAAAAAAAAAAAAAA
>CAUYRH010138754.1:0-25348 GCA_963574655.1 Perodicticus potto | reverse complement strand
GTGGCTTATTTGGAAGGTGATCCCAGGAAGCGCCAGTAGGGAAACCAAGTCAGCCAATAAAAGAGACTTTATCATGCAAGTTACCCCAGAGGGCAACTGAGTTGACTCCTTCTGGCGAATGCTGGGAGCCAGTATCTATCTGTCTGTCTGTCTGTCTGTCTATCTATCTATCTATCTATCTATCTATCTATCTATCTATCTATCTCAATCTCTCTCTCTCTCTCACACACACACACACACACATCTCAGGGTTATCCTCCATGGAAGTGAGGAAGCTGGGTACCATTCATCAACTCTTGACTGTCAAAGTCGTAGGATCTCTGGATTCATTTTCTGGCCCCATCTCTCTGCCTTGAGTGTGAGACCTGGCTCTTGCCAGTAACAGTCCTTGGGTGGAAAGATGCATAGCTGGCTATGGAATGTAGGGCTGGAGTCTGCTAAAGACATAAGGCCCTGGGGGATGTGTTGCACCTGTAGCAGCTAGCCCTAGAGTGAGGCAACTTGCCCAAAGCTATAGAGTTGAGGTCTGAACCCCGGCCTAATAAGGCCAAAGCACAGTCTACTGTAAATGAGTAGCAGGAGAGAAATAGACATAATATTCTGAGGTCAAACCATTACTGGATGGGTTTGAATATAAGGAATGTTTATACCATACATATAGGTAAGAAACCATGAGAGGATCTAGTGGGGGCTATATGCACAGATATCGACCCTAAAGGCATGCGGAGGAGTTATCTAAGTGCTGTGTGAAAGTCAGGGCAGTGAGTTATCTAGAGGAAGGAGAGAGCGTATCCAGATGGGGTGATCTGAGCAGATGTGCAGAGGAGGCAAACACTGAGCTGGGCCATGCAGGATGGGCAGGAGGAGGTGAGAAGTTTTGTTGGAGAATGGGTGGATGATGGAAGAGCAGAGGCCCAGAGGTGGGCATGAGCCTAGCTGGAGCACTCAGGGATGGAAGGAAGCAGGGCTGGAGAGATTCAAGCTGACCTAGGCCCCAGGGGAGCAGGGCCATGTTGCATTTATCTACCTTACGAGGCCATGTCTGACTTGGGCCTGGGTGCAGAATGGGCCTACCCCCAGCTTGTTAGCTGGAATAAATGAGTGAAGGATGGCAGGGCAGGTGGGCCGAGACACTCCTGTACCCCAGGTGGGTGGTGGGGAGTTCCCAGGCAGCTGAGGCCCTAAGAACTCTTCTACAGCCCAGGGCCTGTATAGAAGACAGTTGAGACCTCAGCTGACTCATTCCCTGCCCATTCGCTGTCCTCTTCTGAGGCTGCAGGGACTGGGTCAGCCCTGAGGATGACAGAATGGAGAGGATGAGCCTTCCATTGCCTTCCCTGCCTTCTGCCCTTACTCCCCACTCTTCCCCCATGCACTTTGTATTTCCAAGCAGAAACAAAGCCCTGAAGTCATGTCCTGTCTAGCCATACAAAGATTGGCCAGCTTTTACCATGGTTGCTGTATGCATAATCTCATTTGATCCTCACAGTGATTTCTATCAGGTAGGTGTTAGTGTCACCATTTCCAGATGAGGAAATGGAGGCACAGAGGAGTCGACTCACTTGCCTAAGGTCACACAGCTAGTAGGAGCAGAGTCTACGTGATACGATCCTCAGGGATGCTGGCAAGGCCCTTTGCTGCACAATAGCACTCCACAGAACTCTCTGAAATTCTACCAGCACACCGATGTCATTGTTTTTTAAAAGATACAGACACATGGGTGGCCCCCAAACTGTGGGAGTTCAAAGGGTCCTCAGAGACCATCTGGGCCTATCCCTCATGGCACCAATGAGAAGCAGCACTTGGTTATGGCTGGGCCCAGTGGTCAGGAGCTGGGGATCCAGCCTCTTTGTCCCAAATGTTTGTATGACCTTGACCAACTACATCCCACCCACACACCTCCACCCACCTCCTCACCCTGCAGCCCGTTTCTCTGATAAGGTGTTGGGAACATTTTGGCCCGTTTTTTTGTTTGTATGTATCCAGAAACAAGGCAATCAAAAGCCTCCTTTATTTATGCGGCACTCAAACTGGTTTTTGTATTTTAAAATAGTTTGAGATTTACAGAAAAGTTGCAAAGATAGTCCAGAGAGTTCCTCCATACTCCACACTCTGTCTCCTATTGTTACTGTTTCACATTAGTGTAGTTTTCTTTGCCACAATTAATGAACCAATCTTGATGTAACAGTGTGAAATAAGACCCATATTTTATTCAGATTTCCTTAGCTTTTACCAAATGTTGTTTTCCTGTCTCCAATCCCATCCAGACATTACATTTAGTCATCATTGTGTCTCCTTACACTCCTCCTGGCTGTGACATTTTCTCTGTTGTTTTTCATGACCTTGATGAAAGTTTTTTAGTAGATGGTCAGTTTTTTAGTGAATGTGCCTCCACTGGGATTTGTCTGATGGTTAGACTGGGGTTTCGGGTTTTGGAAGGAAGACCACAGAGGTAAAATGCCCTTCTCATGTCATACTAAGTGTCCATGCTGTCAAATGGCTTGCCACTGGTGATGTTGAACTTGAATCCCTGCGGAGATAGTGTTTGTAGGGATTCTCTACTGTAAAATTACTCTTTCCCTCCCCCTTCCATACTGTATTTTTGGAAGGAGGCCACCATGCTCATCCTGTCCTTAAGGGATGGGGAGATATGTTCTCCCTCCTTGATTAAGTATCTAATAAATTATTTGGAACTCTTCTGCTCAGAGAGATCTCTTTCTCCCCCCATCTATTTATTTATTCAGTCATTTAATTATATTAATATGGAATCATGGATACTTATTTTATATTTTGGATTATAATCCAGTACTATTTTAATTATTATTTGTTGCTCTAATTGTTCAGCTTTGGCCATTGAGAGTTTTTTATTTGGCGTCTGTACCTTTGATATTCTCCCGTCTTTGTGTGTGTGTGTTGCTTGTTTGTTTACAGTCAGAGCTCTTACTTACTTTTTGGCCACACAAGATGCTCCAGCCTCATCTCGTATATTTTCTGCCGAGTCCTAAAGCCCTGTTTCCTTTTACGGGAGAATGTTATTAGAAACCAAGATCTGGGTGCCGTGTGTGTTCATGGCTACTGGAATGTCATTGCTTCTACACCAGGGTCATTTCTAATGAAAGGAACAGCTATACATTTGCTTCTGGTAGGAGAGGCTTAGCTGAAGAGTTGCAGTAATCTGGGTTATGATGTGGACCAGTCACATAGATGCTTCAAGGCACCCTTCCCAGTTGTGAGCCCAAGGAATACCAATTGCATTCAATATTAGTGGGGGAAGCATTCAGTGAAGCCCTTCTCTTGCCCCTGCTGAGGCCAGGAGGAAGGGCACAGTCATCAGTTATTGCAAGATTGCTTTGTGCTAAGCACCATCTTTCAAATTTCTGTCAACCCTACAGAACAGGGGGCTCTCTGTTCTATCAGTGGGGAAACTCAGCGCTGAGATAGAGCCTGCCTGAGTAATATGGCTACTTAGTGGTGGAACTTGACTTGAGTCTACAGCTGGCTGCCTTTTTAAAAATAGAGTGTCTTGGCCTCATCCCCAGAAATGCTTCTTTCTTTGGTTTGGAGTGAGCCTCAGCTCTGAGCATGTTTTAAAAGCTCCCTAGGTAGTACTGATATGTAGCTGGGGTTGAGAAATGCTGCTCTGTGCCATGCTACAACTACACTATAAGTAATGGGAAAGGTGGGCCTTGGTTTCCCTATTTGTTTAATAAAGGTATTGGGCAATTTGTCCCTTTCTTCTCTTTCTAGCCTTCAGTGGTTCTGAGAATTTGTGAGTTGGCTTTCATAGGGCCCTTTGTGTACCTGCACACACACACACTCCTGAGGTCTCTCAAAGTCCACGACCAGGGGCGTGAACACCTTTCCCACAGGCTTGCCCACTCATTCCCACCTCTCCAGGATGGCCTCTGGCCATTGGACTGCTGACCTCCATAGACAACAGCCCCTGTAGCTATGGCCATAAGGGAGAACCAGCAGCTTCTGTTCCTGCCCTAATGAGCATGATTGGAAAATTTCCCCCAGGCAACTGGAAAATCCTAAAATAACAAAAGTGGAAAAACAGACAGCTCTGGATTGTCCAGGCCAAAACTGGATAGTAAAAACAAAACCACATGTAGTGTATGTAGCTTTGGATTTTTATCTATTTATTTCAGGGGAGGATGCAGTGGTTACATAATTCTCTCTATAAGCATACCTTGTCCCAGCTACTAGTGAAATCAGTCAGTCTTTCCAAAGCCCATGCTGGTTGAAGGTAGGCTGGGTTCCCATGGCTGGCTGTCCTCCCCCCACCTCCTGGATTACATGCAAGCCTCTTGGGGGATGGGAAAAAACCCAGGGCACTAACACTAGAAGAATATCTTCTGGAAGAATGGAGTCCTGGAATCCTTCAGCCCTCTTTCTCGCTGCTGACTGGAAAAATTAACTCAGAGAAACAAGATGCCTTGCTCCAGGACACAGAGCAACCCAGCATCAGAGCTAGGAAGGACACAAGTGTCCAGACTCACAGCCCAGTGCTCTTAGCACTGCTCCACTGAGGGGAAATTGGGATGGGGAATCCTGGATTTTCAAAGAAAATTGGGCTGTCAGGGTGGATGTGCCACCCAGCAGTTTATACAATTAGCAGAAGAAGATTCTTCTGCTTTATGAGAATTCCTAGTGCAGTGCATTGGGGAAGATGACAAAAGGAGAGAGAGAGAAAAGAAGAAACAGAAGGGCCGGGCTGACTTAGCCAGACACCAGACATGGCTGGTTCCCAGGCAGGAGAGAGGTCATGTAAGGACATTGAGCACAGCAAGGTTCATTGGTGGCTTTCGGGGGAGGCTTTCAGGACCAATGGCCAATGGAGGGTCCCACTGTAGGCATGGATGTGAACTGCTCTGTTCATAGCAACCCCAGGAAGCCCTCTGGTGAGTATTCTAGAGGTGAACAGAGGTGGCCCCGGCACCTGCACTTGTCTCCCCATGTTCCTTTACTGCTCGCCCTGGCTCTTCCTCCTACTCCTGAGGCCGGAAGCCTAGAGCCGCTGATCAGGACATCTTTCCTTGTCCTTGGTGCCTCATGGCCCACTCGCTGCCTTTCTGATTGATGGACCCATCTATGAACAGTCAGAATAGGAGTGCTAGGGGCCCTTTGCCATCCCTTCTTAGGGCTGAGAGGAGGTAGGTAGAGGGGCCCTGGGGAAGGAAGTACCATGTTCTTCCTTCCATTGAGTGCTTATTATGTAGTGTTTTCAATGGTTGGCTTTCAAACTTTCCCATTGAGTGCTGTGCACACCTCAGGAGCTCCTCATAGAAGGAAGGGGGAGAGGAACGCCCAGAGTCTGAGGCCCCATGTCCATATTCTCTCTGAAGCACTGGATCAGCAGGGAATGCTTTCAGCTTCAGTAACAACAAACCCGGCTGATGGTAGCTTCAGCCATAGGGTACTATTGTTTACCTAAAGAAAAGTGTGAGGTTGGAGGCTCAGTTCCCAGATTCTTTCCATTTTTCTGTTCCTCCATCTTCAAAGTGTTGGCTTTTTTCAGGTTTTACAGCCTATGGTCACAAAGTGGCAGCTGCTGCTCCACGCCTCTCACCCATTCAAAGACAAATAGCTTTCTTCTCCTAGGCTTAGTCAAGGCATCCACAAACTTTTTAAACAGGGGGCCAATTCACTGTCCCTCTGACCATTGGAGGGCCAGACTATAGTTTAAAAAAAAAACTATGAACAAATTCCTATGCACACTGCACATATCTTATTTTGAAGTAAAAAACAAAATGGGAACAAATACAATTCACACCGAAGCATGTGACCCGCGGGCCGTAGTTTGAGGACCCCTGGCTTAGTCCTTTTTTTTTTTAAGGGAATAGATGTTGTTTCAGATGCTTTATTGGCTATGCCTAACTGAGGAAGGCTGGAAATGGGTGAATGGCAAACGGGAGCAGTATAGTCATGACTGACTTAGATCAAACATGATGCATCTCCTGAGACAGGGCACATTGCCATCCAGATCAGAATTAGAGTCTGTTAGAAAGAAGGGGAGAGGGGACTGGTTCTTGGGGAGCTAACTCATAGTGGCTATCATAAGCAGGAACTGTCATGATCCCATTTGCAGAGGAAGAAGCAGCCCAGAGAGCTCACACAATTCTAAGTGGCCAACAAAGGACTGAACTTGGAGATTCTCACTCCAGAGCCTGTGGGCTGAAGTCTTATGTGATAGAGCCCCAAGGCCCAACACTCTGGACCTTCCCCTTGAATGTCCATTCCTTTCCCTATCTTTTTACCAACCTGCACCTCACACTGTTTTCTCATCTATACAGTGGGTATAATACTCTGAGCCTCAGGGAGGGAATTGTTACAAGACAGCTAAAACCCCTAACATATTTGCATTGGCAACACATATATTTAACTTAGAATGAAACATAGATTAGTGTGGCCATTCTACAAGGGTAGAAGTGTGCCAAGTGCTCTATATTTTAAAAAAAAATTTTAAATGGAAAAATAAACCCTCTAAGCATGGTGCTCTGCTTAGAGTACATGCTCATTTAACACTAGTGGGTTGGTTAGTTTTGAGGTTATGTATAGTAGTGGTCACAACTCTGGCCTAAAGGTCACTGGTCTTGCATTCTTATCCTGGCCCTGCCAGGAAATGACCTCAGGAGGTCTTTTTACTTCTCTGGGTCATGGTTTCTGTGGCTGTAGAGTAAGGGGCTGGGCCACATCACTGGCTCTCAAACTTTCCCAATGAACTCTGTGCACTCCTTAGGAATACCTCGTAGAAGGAAGAGAGGAGGCTGAGGCCCCCTGTCTGTATACTACGTGACTGTATCATTACCTACTATTAGCATAACAAACCACCCCAACATTCAGTGGCTTAAAACAGTCACCATGTTATTTGCTCACAATTCTGTGGGCAAACTCAGCCAGCAATTTGGACTAGATTCAGCTGATCAGTTCTTCCGCTAGTCTTTTCTGGGTTTGATTATGCAGCTGCAATCACCTGTCAGCTTAACTGGACTGGATGGTGTAAGGTGGCCTCACTGTATGACTTGCGGTGGGTTCTGGCTGTTGAGTGAGCCACATGACTCCAGCAGGTTAGCTCAGGCATCTTCATATGACTGCAGTGGTCCAAAAGGGTGAGCATGGAAGCAGGCATACCTCTTGAGGTCTAGGCTCAGAATTCCTCAGTGCCTCTTCTGCTGTGTTCTTTTGGTCAATGCCAGTCCCAAGGCCACCCTATTTCCACCAGCAGGTGAAAGTAAACTCCATCTCTTGATGAGAGGAGCAGCAAAGACTCTATGGCTATTTTTAGTCTACCACATAGGTGAATGATCTTTTTGGTCCCTTCTGTCTCTTTGATGAAGCTGCAAGCATATTAATAATCTCATTAATAATTATCACTTACTTATCAAATCATATGATGTATATAAAATCTTGGCATATATTTTAGTGGTCAGTAAATGGTAGCAGTCTATAATATAATAATACAATTAATAAGTATTATTATTTAATAATTGCATACTCTATGCCAAGCCTTTTATATAGATGATCAGCAGTTTTCCCAGCAACCCTGAATGATGAATACGATGCTCATATTGAGGAATATTATGAAGATATTATGTTCAGAAGACGAACTCAAGACCCCAAGAAGTAAAAGTAACTTGCCTGTGCCACAGCTAGGCAGAGCTGGAATTTAAACTTCACTGCATTTCTAAACAACTGGCTACAGGGCATAGAAAGGGAAGCAAGGGTGACCTTGAGAACTGCACATGGAACCCCCAAGGGTGTTGGAGAAAGGGCTCTGGGTGATCACTCCAGCTTTTGACCTCCTGGGCACTCACCTGCAGCAGCCATCATGGGCAGGCTCCCCTTAGAGTTATGACAGTGGACACTCAGTGAAGGGATGGGACAAGGGGGATGCCAACAGCTTGTGAAGACAGTCTTCTGCCTGGAACTGACTTTGGGTGAACTCTGGCCAGGTTTAAGCTCTGGGAATTTGCCATATTCTAGAATATTCTTCAGGAGTCATTGCTGCTGTTTCTGAAAGGTCTAGAAGAGGCTCAGTGACTAGATCAGCAGCTAAACCTCCCCAGAGGGGAACAGAACAGAGCCTCTTATTCCAGTTGGCCAATACAGACCACAGGCCTGTACTGTCCCCACAGTGGGCATGTGTCAGTGTTGCCGTCACCCACTACCATCTGGGAAGAAAGTTTCAGAAGACCCCTCCATCCAGGCCAAATTCAGCCTCCCTCCTTGCCCCACCATCCAGCATGAATGCATGGCCTCCTCTGCTCGGCCAGCACCTTATTCTGGCTTTCAGGCAGAAGAGCCATGTGAGAGCTTTGTGGCTATGCCTAAAGAGTTGGTAATGGGTGTTCAGGATTGCAGGGCTGTCATAGTCTAGCTGTGGGGACTTTCCACCCTGTTGACACCCTATGCCCCAATGAGTAGGTAGGTGGAGACAATGGCAGAAGAAGAACAAGATGCCAAATGCTGTATGGTGTGGCAGGTGGAGATGCCTGGCCCAGGAGCTGCTTCTGCAGTTGCTATCTGTGTGGCCTAGGGCTTATTTAATACCTGAGTCTTCACCTATCCAAGGGAATAGGATTAGACTGCTCCATAGGGCTGTGGGGACAAGTAATACCAAATGTTGTGTGCCTGGCACAGTGTGTTCATAGTAGCAGCTGTCATAACTTCTGGCTCCTTACATGACAAACCACTCTCTCTTTTTGTTTATTATCTTGCATTCCTTGCCTCTTGCCTGGGATCTGTAAGTTTTGCCCCCTCCTCCCCAACTGCTGCCTCAAGGCAATTCCTTACTTTTTCACAGTAAACATATGTCCTGGATGCCCTCTAGTTCTAGGTAGAGCCTGAGACTAGGAGCCAGCAAAACAAAAATGCTCATTTACCCCCACTCACACACACATTCACCCACTCACCCTCTCCGAGGGGGTGATGGATAGAGAATTGGTCCTTGGTGAGTATCCTGTTGGGTGCTTTCCTATGCAATGTCTCCATCACCTTACAACATTGAGAGGCAAGGCTTTGGTTTCGTGTTTAGTTTTGTCTTGTTTTTCTTTCTCCTATTTTTTTTATCCTCCATGCACTAGTAAAGTTTCATTTTTTTATTTCTGCTGGGTGGTGGTAGGTGTTAATTGCTCCCATTTATAGATCACAACACTGAGGCTCAGGGAAGCATGTAAGCTGGTAACTGGCTGCTCAGGGCCCTCTGGGAGCCCAAGAGCAGCACAGATTGGCCTCTGCCCCCAGTCCCCAGTCAGAGGAGTTCCTGTCTGGGGGCTCCTGTCTTCTTTCTTTTTCTCTAGGAACATGATGGTGGATAACAGGGTCCATGTCTGAACCAAGTGAAAAACACCCAGAAATAGTATGTGCTGGATATGAAAGAGCTGGTTAGGTTGCAGGGCGGTGTCAAGGGAGTCCAGTTGGGAGAAAGTACCCATCAGTATGTTGTGTTGGGACCCTGGCCCATGTAGACCCTACCACTAACAAAAACTCTATTCATATGACAGGCAGGGGTCTTCTGTTTTGTTTTGGAAAAAGAAATTATTGGTGGCATTCACACCAAAGAGTCATGGCCCCAGTTTGAAGAACACTGGCCTTCCTTCCTTTCTGTGCCATCCCTGACACAGGAGGAGTGGCTTGGGCAGCTCTGCTGTGTGCATGTGCTCCTAACCCCTGCCCTGGCCACGGGTCCTCTCACACAGGCACCACATGTGTAAAGGGAGCACGTCCTGTGTGAAGACAGAAACCCTCTGTTTAGTTTCATTTCAGGAGGGTGCCAGGCCCCAGCTCCAACCCTGGCTAAGGGCCAAGGGTCAAAGTTTGCTTTGTCAGGCTACCCAGGGTCACCAGTAGCTGCTGCCCAGCAGGGAGGCCATGGGGCACCTCAGAGTGCACTCGGTCCACACACACCACATGCACTTACACACTTGCTCACACACCCACACACACCACGCTTTTCCCCACACACTCACATACCCCTACACACACCACACACACCGCACACACACATATACACCATACTTTTCCCCCACACGCACTCACCCTCACACGCTGCTGACCTTAAATAATGAGATTTGGAAAATATGATTAAATATCTTTTTTTTAAGTGCAAAGCTTGAGGATAGCCACCTAAGAGGTACTCACCCCAAAGGAACAGTGTCAGCACTCCAAAGTGGAGAAATTAAGATTTCTCTTAGATGGGCAGAGATAGCAGTTTTAGCAGAAGCACAGCAGTTTTCCTGCACACCAGTGCACAGACCACCGTGCATGCAGTGGTAGCAGATTGCTGCATTCCAAGGAAGATTACTCTGTTAGTCCTTGCAGAGGGGCAGCAATCTTGAGAGGGCCTTGCCTCTGACACCATTTAGTCTTAATTACTTAAAGGAATTAAAAAGGCAGAAGTTGCAGCTATGTGCTGAGTGACCCAGGCTACATAACCACATTCCTCTTAGAGCTCAGAATAATTTGAAGTCCCAATAGTTTTCAGTTTGAATTACTTAATTTCACAGTACTTACCCATATTCATTCACTCTCTATGTTCTGACACCAAATCTCTGACACCAGCTGGATGTATAGCAATTCAATTTAGACAATGCCTGAAGTTGGTACAGACCCCAAAGCCTGCTCTTACTTTAGATGACAGCCACAAGTGCGGTCACCAAGCTAAGTGGACTTCTGTCTGACTTGGAATCAAATTTGGGGGCTCCCCAGATCAGATCTGACACTCTGATAGTACAAGTCACAGAATGCACTGAAAGTGCTATACTTAAAATTACAGTTTTAGTATAAAGGATAAAACCACCAGATGGGTGAGGCACAGAGGGCACTGTCTGGGGCTGCTGGGGCACAGAACCCCCATGCCTCTTCTAGAAGCCAGGAGCATTGCCCTCCTGGCACATAAGTGTGTCCAGGAAGCACCACTGAGCTCTGAAGTCCAGAGGTTTTATTGGGGTTTCATCTCTTATGTGTGATCAGGTAAATCGTTGACCATGTTATGAAACTCCATCTCCAGGACTTCTCTTCTCTGGAAGTCAGGGGTGGGGATGAAAGTTCTAATCCTCTATTTGTGTGCTTGTTCTTTCTGTGGACCAGGAGTCCCTGTTAGCATAAACTCTGGTAAGGTCAAAAGGGCTCCATTATGAGTAACAAAAGACATTCCTATGGCTCAGGAAATTCCAAAAGTTTTTGAAGCTTGTGCCAGGAATGGGGACAAAGACCAGATATGCTTTGTTTATTACACCATACTCACTCCTACACACACTCACATTCCCTCACTCACTGCTGGTTCCCTTGAGCCTAGTAGGCAAGGAGGCAGCTCAGCCTTAAACCTATGAGGAGGTAAAGTGACATCTTTCCTTTGAAAGATGAAATGCCCTGGGGTCAGTTCAACTTCAGTTTAAGGCGTAAGTTCAGTGATGCTGCAGCTCAACATAGGGCAGGACTGTGGCTGAGCTGAGGCACTGTCTCAGAGTGGAGAACAGAGGCTGACAGAAGCTCCTAGAAGTAAAACATCCTGCTGGGCCCTCTTGGCAAACTCCCTTCCAGGCTGGCATCACCTCTGCCTATTTCGCATTTCCACTCATAGGAAAACATCTTCCCTCTCCCTCTGTGGGCTTCTGGTTCTCATGTTCTCTCTACTCTGCCCTGTCAAGGAGAAGAGCTGCTCAACTCATTTCAAACTGAGGTTCAGTGACTAACGGATTTGTTGTTTTTGCAGAGAGATCAGGGTCCTAAGCTGAAAGGTCACCCTCTTTAAACCAGGCAGGGGGGAATTTGAGTGCCCCAAATCTAGAAACAAAGCCTCTGAGCTCAAATCTCAGCTCCAGCACTTTACTACAATATGATCTTGAACGTGACTTATTTCTCTCTGCCTCAGTTTCCTCACCTATAAAATTGGGATAATAATGGCATTCCCCCATCAGTTTAATAAGAGAAATAAATGAAATCATGGATCTAAAGCACTGGTGTTTGGTCTTGGGGCAGACTAAGGAGGCAACAAGTGTTAGCTGCTGTTAGTCAATAATAGCATTATTATTATAGTGTTTTGTTAACAATAATAATATTATATTAATGACTCTGATGATATAGCAATACAATTATAATATGACAACCCAAAATAAGTAACTGAGGCAAAAATCTTAATAAATGGATGTTTAATAAGCCAAAGTTTGAGGATGTACCTGAGAAAAATGCAAACCATTGATCTTGTCTCTGTTCTGCACCTGGGAAGATAAACTTGTAATTCATTTTTTTTTTTTGAGACAGAGCCTCAAGCTGTCACCCTGGATAGAGTGCCGTGGCATCACAGCTCACAGCAACCTCCAATTCCTGGGCTCAAGCGAGTCTCCGCCTCCCAAGTAGCTGGGACTACAGGCGCCCGCCACAACGCCCGGCATTTTTTTTTTTTGGTTGCAGCCGTCATTGTTGTTTGGCGGGCCCGGGCTGGATTTGAACCAGCCAGCTCAGGTGTACATGGCTAGTGCCTTAGCTCGTTGAGCCACAGGTGCCAAGCCTTGTAATTCATTATTAGTGTGGAATGGAACAGACTGTAATTTTAGAAGCTAGACTTAGCCTGTAGACCCAAAGTTACAGTTTGCATGTCTTTGTTTATAGGAAGCCAGCAAAGAAGTTCCTTATGAATGTTCCCTGAAGGCAATCCTTATAGATGC
This sequence comes from Perodicticus potto, assembly GCA_963574655.1. NCBI lineage: Eukaryota > Metazoa > Chordata > Mammalia > Primates > Lorisidae > Perodicticus > Perodicticus potto. The sequence goes on along the minus strand of CAUYRH010138754.1, from coordinate 12,680 downwards.
CTTTTACCTTTCTGTGGATCTGGCTGATGCCTAATGTTGGTAACAGTCATTCATTTGGAAGCAATGTTGCCCTCTAGCCAAGTTCATCTGCCCAAGGAAAGCCATTATCCAGAGACAGCAGGGTTCACAGCACAGAGTTTATCCCTCTTAGTGCTAAGGAGGGAGATAGCAGGAATTTCTCAAATATACCACTCTGAGAATTGGGGCAGACAGTTTTTTTTTTTTTTGTAGAGACAGAGTCTCACTTTATCGCCCTCGGTAGAGTGCCGTGGTGTCACAGCTCACAGCAACCTCCAACTCCTGGGCTTAGGCGATTCTCTTGCCTCACCCTCCCAAGTAGCTGGGACTACAGGCACCCGCCATAACGCCCGGCTATTGTTTTGTTTTGCAGTTTGGCCGAGGCTGGGTTTGAACCCACCACCTTCGGTATATGGGGCCAGACAGTTTTTAAAGACAGTTTGATGGGCAGAAGCTTAGACTCTCAGGGCCTGCTAACTGTTTGGTTTCAGGGCAGAGCCATCAGTTCTTTGGTTGGTATAGGCCACTGTCTGGGAGGGTCAGTTACTAGAATGCAGGACCTCGTGGGGATTGTGCAAGATCAGTTGAGTCAGTGACTTGGTCTGGGTGGGTCGGTCACTGGAAAGTAGGACCTGGAAGATACCTCAAAAACTACTCGTAGGTTCCCAACAGGTGATGCAAAGTTCTACACCAACAACAATGCTTGACTCCAGAGTAGAGAAGCAAACAGCGGGAACAGTGATTATTATCAAGCAAATGATGGGACACTGGCTGATGATTATTATAATTTTAGCTAAGTTCACAGAGCTTTGGGGCGCTCACTCTAGCTCTCGCCTTGTACCCCTTTATTCATTTGTAAGGGCAGTTTCAGCAGATGTTGCATGGCTCTGCCTCCTTCCCTTTTGCATAAGAAGTTGGGAGGGGGTGGTCCTGAGAATTTTATTTTCCTTTAAAATATTAGCAAGCAAAAGCAATGACAGAAGAATTTGGAGCTTCACCAAAGGGGTGGCATGGCAGAGTGTGCTTTGGTGGGGAAAGGAAATAGTCCTTGAAAGCCTCGCATCTCTAGGATGTCCCACTGGCCCTGCTCCCCAGCCTTCCCTCGGTAACCTTGGCCAGATCCTGGTATTCCACCCTCTAGCTCAGGTGAATGGAGCTGAGCTGGAGAGACTGACTGCAGGGGTGGGGATGAGTTTAGAAGGGGTGGAGAGACATTGTGCCCCAAGGCTGGGGAGATTCCAGAAGGCACTGGGGAAGGAAGGAGCAGCATGCTCAGGGCTGGCCAAGACTAAAAAGCACTTGGGAAAGACAGTAGAGCCCTTTCATGGGCCAAGTGCTTACAGGTATTAACTCAGTTATCACACCAGCTCAAGGAGGAGGTGTGCTGTTTTGATTAGAAACTGAGCACCTCAGTTTCGTCATCTGTAAAACAAGGATAATAATAAGACTCACAACATGGGCTGATGGAGAAGATGGAGCAAGTTAATACATGTATTTGAAGTGTCATAACAGTTCCTGTCACAGAGAGAGCTCTGTATTAACTATGAGCTACTTCTATTTTCATGGGGGGAAAAGTACAAATTGACTGATATCAGTGATTATTTCCAATATCTTCCCCTGGATCGAACATGCTGGAGTGTGAGTTGAAGATCAACCCCACTCCAGTACACTAGAGTTTTTCCAAGTGTGGACTCTGGGCCATCTACATCATTGTCAGCTGATTCAGGCCCATCCTACAGAACCAGCATCTCAGGGGGCCAGGGCATCCTTCCCAACTCTGTGTCTACAACAACCTTCGAGCACATTGGGTTAGTTGACCCCCTCAGTGACTCAGTGAGCAGGTGAGAAATTGAGGTGCCAGGATCCTCGATTTGGACGTGGGCCAGGTTGGCTCCCACGGGAGACTTCACCACCCAACCCTGCCTCCTCATTCCAGGACCTTCTGATGACTTCCATCTCACTGCTGTACTCATCTCCACCCAGATCTCTGATTTATGGATCTCCCTCCCCTCCTGTGGTTTCAGATGTTCCTGGTCCGCCGGGACAGCATCCTGAAGCACCTGGTGCTGTGTGTTCACTTCCCTGCCCTGAACAAGAGCTTGTCTGAGGTGCTAGAATACACCATCAAAGAAGAAAAATCGAGTAAGTACCTGTCTTCCCCATTCTGTCCCCAACCGCACAGCAGCAGCAGCAGCAGCAAATGCTGCACGGCTAACCACAGACTCTCTTGTCTACACAGGAGGTGTTTAAAATTAGAAGGAGCTCTTAGGGTTTTTAAGTACATGTTAAAATAAGAAAAAAAAAAGAATAAAATTAGAAGGGGGGGAACTTTCAGTCAAATGAAGTGACTTAGCCACGCTTATTTTGAATTCAGTTTATTACTCAAAAGTCAATGTTAGTTTCCGCTTACCCTTGTCTTGGCTTGTTGGCTGGGCTTCCTGTGGCCACAGTGAACTTTTCTCATTAGCTCAGCAGGGGTGCTGGAGAAAAGTGAGAGAGAAAAGGAAATATCTGAGCCCCTGAGTCCTAGTGTAAGCTCAGCACACAGTCAAACTGGGACAAGTCACTTCACCTCTCTAACCCTCAGTTTTCATATCTGTTAAATGGACACAGTAGTCACCTGTCCTGTTTATATCACAGTGCTTTTTTGAGGGCCAAATGGGCAACTGCTTTGAAAAACAGAAATCTTGTGCGTGAGCAGGGTTACCTGAAGCAGGCATGAGATAAGCCTCAATGGAAAAAATGTTTTGGGGCCCCCAGTTTGTGCTGATATGCAGTGTCACCAGGTTTGGGCTCCTCGTGGATGGCTGGACTCAGCCATCTGTACCAGTTTCCCCATCCTCAGGGTCCATGTGTGCACATGCTATGTATTAAGATCCAAAAGGCCTGTTAGAAGAATCCACAGATTATTACAAGCACTGGTTTATGTCCTCTGTAAATGGATCCAGGTTGTTGTGGGAAGCTTTTTACCCTTGGTTAGACGTAGAGCGAAAAGACTTAAAGAAGAGGGCTCGTTAAATATTTCCCAGAGCTTGCTTCTCGAGAAACACTTGTCCCCAGTGTCAGTCTCTGACAGAGTCCTGGCCTTAGGGAGTTTCCCAGTCTGGTTGGAGGCCACGGACGTGCTGTGGCAGGAGAGGGAGACATTTCTTGTTCTGCAGTGTGGCCGGTGTAACTGCAAAGAGACCTCTGGGTGGGGAGCACAGAGGATGCAGGGGGAACTTGGGGAGGGTGTCAAAGAGGAGGGAGCATTCAAGCCGGTCCCAAAGGTGAGTTCAATGAAAAGTTAATTTTCTAGGCCCGAACATGGACTGGAAACTGAAAGTGGAAGCAGGTTTCTTTTCCGGCCAATGAGGTTTTCTTCCCATAGAGACCCAGACCTGTGCAGAATGCTTAAAACACAGCTCGCTCATTCATGCATCCTGCAGATAGTTGTGGAGTGTGCACTCCATGCTGGGCACTACTCACTGCTCAGGACATGGTAAAAAGAAGATACCCCCCCAACCTCTCAGAGCTAATTTCAGGTGGAGGGAGGGGAACTTCAGATGGGGAGTCGTGCTACGGAGAACATGTGAGCAGGGACAATTAACTAGTTGCTGCAACAACAACAAGCAAGCATAACAGCTTTAACCCAAAAGCTGGTTTCTCACTCCCATGCAAGATATTTGGCCAGTGGGGAAGGAACATTCAGGGACACCAACTACCGGGCACTCTGCTACCTACAGTATACAGCCTCCAGTTTCCTAAGGCAACTCCAAGCTGATAGACTGGAAAGGGGAAAGAGCACAGAGAAGGCTTGTGGTTGGGTCTTACCCCAAGACCTGGAAGTGTGTGTGTGTGTGTGACTTAATGGGCCCACATTCCAGGGTCTAGTACTTGGTCATGTGATCATACCTAACTACAGGGGAGACTGGGACATGTAGTCCAGCCATGTGCCCAGCAAGAAGCAGAGGGCCTCAGTCTTGGTGAATTTCTAGGAGTCTGATCACTGGGTAGGGGGTCCGGAAAGTGTGGGGTTGGGGAGAAATTTGTTCATTTGTAAAGTACATTTGAACAACCCCTCACCCTGTGGAGTTCAGTGGGGGAAGAAAATGTGGGGTTTTTCAAATGGTTTTCTCAGACCAAGTATCCAGCATCCTCTGATGGCTTCAGAAGGAGTGGGGTTGTTTGGGCCATCTATGGCTCTCCAAGAACCTGGGTTCTTTCTCATGTGGCCAGAGGAAGGCATTGTCAGCAGGTGCTTCTGGGGCTGCAATTAGGTGTGCTTGTGGCCTCCTGAGAGAGAAATGACCATCTATTTATGGATAGGTGGGGCCTGCACGGTATAGACCTGCCTCTTCCTAAGAGTAGCCAAGCTTTTAGGGACTCAGCTGCCAGCTCCTAGTACCTATAATCCTTTAGAAAGCCAAGAGGCAGCTGTGCTCTTGAATTACAACATCAACACTGGGAAGTAGCTGAAAGTGGGGACATGGTGTGCTGAGCACGTTACACTTGAGCCCACCCTCTGGGAGCCTGAGGTGGCAGGAGTGTTGTTCAGAGGGCAGAGTGATCGGGAGGCTTCCCAGAGGACAGGGGCATCAAGCTGGACCACAGATGGTTTAGGAGTTCTGCTTGTCTCCTCTGTCCCATGCTCTCTTCCCACCTCCCTGCCCCAACCTTCAGGGTAGTCTCTTCTGATCTCCTACCCAACTACATCCCCTAGGAACCAGGACATCATATCCAGTTTCATGTCTATGTTCTGATTAGGAACCTATCAAAGAAAAACCAGAGCTGGGACGTTGTTAAAGGGTTAAAAACATGTTTTACTCAGAACTACTATGTTAGGGAAAAAGCGACTTCTGAACAGAACTGGGCTCAATTCTGAATATAGCTTGAGCAAGTGGAAATGAATATATAGCCAAGGAGCAACTAGGGGTCAGTGGGTGGAAAATTACTAAGAGGAGACATCAGGAGTCAGGGGGATGCTGGCTACACCAACCTGACAGGATTCTTGCTAAAGACAGGACAGGGTGACCAGATGCCATCTGGGAGATGGGGGGAGGATGAGGAACCAATCATATATAGAGGATGGGGGGCAGGTTCCAGCTGAACAAGGTTCTTTTGCTAAAACTGGGTTTTACAGGATGGGCCTGGGAGCAAGTTCGGGAGCCTGACTAAAGTTTAATCCAACAAATAATTTTTGTCAAGCCCAAGGGACAAACCCAGGCACTTAAGGATAGACTCCTTAGGTTCTTGTCTTCCCCTCAGGGCCATGTAATAGAACCTCATTTTCCATTTTTAAACTATTAAAAATTCATGTTTCATCAAGCACATCAGTTCACATCTATAATCTCAGCACTTTGAGAGGCCAAGGCAAGAGGATAACTTGAGACCAAGAGTTTGAGACCAGCCTGGGCAATATAATGAAACTTGTCTCTACAAACAAGATTTTAAAACAGCTAGGTGTGCATACCTATAGTCCAAGCTACTCAGGAGGGAGGCAGGAGGATCACTTGAGCCCAGAAGTTCAAGGCTCCAGTGAGCTACAGTTGTACCCTTGCACTCCAACTGGGTGACAGAGAATGACCCTGTCTCTTAAAAAAAAAAAGCAAAACAAAACAACAAAAAAATAAAAAGCTCAACTCTGCTGGCAAGACAATCAAACCAAAACCAAATATTTTTCACATAACCTGACTCTTTCAATCATTGTTCATTCCTATACACCAAAAACACGCAGATGACATCTATTTGTATGTGTTTTATTTTGCTGTTTCCTTATACATATTATTCCTCTTCTCCCCAGTCTCATTCCTTTGACGTCTGCCACCAGGGAAAACCCAGACAACAAGAAAGCTTCAGGAAATGTGTTTCTTTGCCATGCTGAATCACTGCTCTTACCTCTTTGCTCTCTCTCCCAGTTCTGTACTGGTCTACCGTGGCACACTGGTCAACAGTGGAAGCCACATGGCCTGTGTTTGAATCCCAGCTTTGCCTTTTCCTGCCTGTGTGACCTTGGGCAAGTTACTGTACTTCTGCAGGCCCCAGTTTCCTTGCCTGTAAGACTGGGATAAGGATGGTGCCCTCCTCAGGGGACCCTAGGAGGGGTTTGTGAGTCCGCAGTGCTTGGGACCTTAGACCTTTAGACACTGGCTGTGGCAGCTGCAGCAGGCAGTGGCCTGAGGAGGAAGTGGGCAAGGGAAAGGCCCAGGCTGGAAGTGGGACCTTTCATTGGGGTTCCCCAAGCAGAGATGAGGCAAGGGAAGGAGACAAGGGAATACCCCCAAAAGTGGGTGGTCAGCCTAATTTGTGGCCTTGCTGTGTTTGTTTTGAACAAGAAACACTCACTTTAACCACTTCTGGGCTTTTCTTGTTAAGAGTTTCTTCAAAAAAACCTGAATCACCAGTCAACTCAGGCTGGTTTTTGTTTTTGTTTTTTTTGCAGTTTTTTGCCAGGGCCAGGTTTGAACCCGCCACCTCGGTATATGGGGCCAGCGTCCTACTCCTTTGAGCCACAGGTGCCGCCCATAGCTCAGGCTAGTTGTACAGTGGTGACAAACAACGCTGAACTCCAGTAGCTCTCACACAAAGCACGTATGCACACAAAGTAACATGTTGCCAGCAGCCCTCCCCAGCCTGAGTTTCCACATCCATGGACTCAACCAAACAACTTAATAAGAATATGCAAAAAAAGAACAATTAAAACTATAGTATAACAACTGTTTACATTGCATTAGGTATAATAAGTATTCTAGAGATGATTTAAAGTATACAGGGGGATGTGTATGCAAATACTACACTGTTTTATATCAAGAACTTGAGCATCTGAAGATTTTGGTATACCCAGGGGGGCCTGGAACCATTCCCCCATGGATACTGAGGGACGACTGTTTCTCACTCAGATGATGTGCCATGTGAGGCTCTGTACAAAAACTTCTGTGTGCAAAAATGTACACTGAAGGAGCAGTGCCCATTTGGGGTGTAGGGAGGAGAGAGAAGGCAGAATTTCACCATGGTCTGAAAGATTCCACTCAGAGATGCCAGGCATCACTTCCTCTTACATCGTATTGGCCACAACAGGTCACATGGCCAGGCCCGACCCCACCATACCCCAGTGCCTTGGGAAGTCCAATCCTCCAGCAAGCATGTGACCCCCAGGCAGGGGAACAGCTATTTGCAAAAACAGAGGAATGGATGGAGCAAAATGGCAGAATAGAAACCTCCAGCAATTGTCCCTCTATAGGAACATCAAACTTAACAACATCCATATAAGCAAGCACCCTCAGAAAAACCAAAAATCAGGTGAGCCATTATACTACCTGGTCTGAACTTGTGTCAAGGGAAGAGGCATAGAAGAGGGCGGAAAGGACACTCACATTGCCTACGCCACCCATGCCAGCATGCCGCCAAATGGGGACAGGATCTGTGTGACTGGGGGAGGGACAGTGAAGTGATTTTGGAACTTTGCTTTGAAACTCGGGGCTGCCCTGGCATAGGGGAACACAGCACAGGACAGAATTGTCCTGGTGCCCGTGGAGGGAACATTTTGACCAGCCTGGCCAGAGGGAAACCTGCCCTGAAGCCTGCGTTCCTGCTAGCCCATCAGCAGCAGAAAAAGAGCTGCTGGGGCCTGAACTAAATTTGTAAGGCTGTCGGGCCATAAGGGCTATAATCCTTGGGCTGTTCCTGTGACTGTGCTGACTGGGAGCCAGTGAACTTGGGGTGCACATAACTCAGTGAGACACCAGCAGTTGCGGCCAAGCCAGTGCCTGGGTCACCCCTCCCCTAACTGCTAGGTTCAGGGACAGTCCTTCCACTTGAGAAAAAGAAAGAGAAGAGCTCAGAGGACTTTGTTTTGCAACTTGGGTACCAGCTCAGCCACAGTAAAATAAAGTACCAGTCAAATTCCTGAAGCTCCTGAGTCTAGGCCTTAGTTCCTAGAGGGCATTTCTGCACCCATCCTGGGCCAGAAGAAAACACGCTGCCTTGAAGGGAAGGTCCTGGACCTGGAGGTCAGGAATCTCCATGTGCTGACTACCTAGTCCTTGGGCTTTAGAAAACCATTAGATGTAGCCAGGCAATAGTAATTACAGGCTTTGGGTAAGACTGGACTGGCTTCAAGTGTGACCTCGTACTGGTGGCTGCAAGAAAATGCCTACATCACTCCATCCCCAACTCCTGCAGCCCACCACAGAGAGTGAGGGAAGTGAGTGAGGGACTTTGACTGGTAATCCAGGGAATTCTCCCATAGCTTACCCAAGTTCACAAAGGCAGTACCACCAGGAATCTGCAAGAATCACAGCATTGCTGGGCTTGGGGAAGTACCCCTAGTGCTGATATGGCTGCAGTGACCAAAGACTAGATCATGACACTCAATTCTCTTTAAATATCTGGAAAGCCTTCTGAAAAAGGATGGATTCAAACAAGCCCAGACTGTGAAGATTAAAATAAATACCTAACTCTTCAATGGCCAGACATCAGTGAACATCCACAAGCATCAAGAATACCTAGGCAAACATGACTCCTCCAAATGAAGTAAGTTAGGTGCCAACAACCAAACCCAGAGTGGTAGGGATAGGTGAGCTTTCAGACGGAGAATTCAAAATAGCTGTCCTAAAGAAGCTCAGATAAATTTAACAAAGAGATGGAAATAATTTTTTAAAATCAAGCAGAAATTCTGGAGCTTAAGAATTCAATGGACAAACCGATAAATCTATCAGACTCTTCTAAGCAACAGAATTGACCAAACAAAAGAAAGAATTAGTGAACTTGAAGACAGGCTATTTGAAATACACAGAAGAGAAAAAAGAGTAAAAAAGAATGAAGCAGACCTAGAAAATATCCTCGGAAGGGCAAATCTAAGAGCTATTGGCTGTAAAGAGGAAGTAGAGAAAGAGATTGGGATCAAAAGACGATTCAAAGAAATCAACGGGTATTACCATTTACTGCCTCCCTGCTCCCTTCTGCTGCACTGTGATGACAGCAAGACTTTGAGATGTCTGGGTCAACACTTGGCCTCACTAGGGACCCTCAGAGGCCCAGTGTGTGTGGGGAGAATGGGGCAGAGAACCAGCAGAAGAGGCACTGGCGCAGGCCATTTGTAGATGAAGAATTGTGACATGGGATGGCGGGAGCTGGGCCAGCTTCCAGGCTGCAGTGTGCCCCTTGATGGCTTAAAGGAACCACCTGGTCCAAGGATGCCAGCTACTTTTTGGTTAATGGTCTTTGAAAATGGCAACAATGGCATATTCATGTAATGGCATTTGTCTGCTGGTTGCCTGGAAAAGAAAATTAGTTTGGTCCTGCCTCCAGAGGAGGAGCATGAGACAGTGACAGATACCCATTCAGGAAGCAAGCTGCCCAGCACTTGGGGTCTGAGCCGCCTTCCCTGTGTTTCCCTGGCACCCCTACTTCACTCCTGCCTTTAGAAAAGACTGCTTATCTAGCTGAGGTAGGATTTCTTCTTGTTCTGAGCAAATCTCCCATTCTCAGGCATGTGATTTTAGGTTAAGTAGTTGAAGTTAATAAAGTTTGTACCTGAGAACAGAGGCCATCTTCTGGAAAAATGTGATGAACTCTTGCGCTGATTGGTGCTGATAGTCATCACCACTGGACTATGGGGACCTTTTAAACCAAGGAAGGGAGAATTTCTAGATGACTGGTCCTGGGCAGTAGGGATCTATATGTGTGGACAGGTCAGAGTGTCACCCAGAATGCCTTTGATTTTTCCTTTTGGATTGGACTTTTTCATCAACTGACCCATGATCCTAGAAAGAGATTTAACCTATATTTGAATCAAAATTTATTAAGTTCAAAAAAAGCTAAGGAATGATTATTATTATGAGAGAAATTGGTGTGGAGAAGGCAATTGATATATTGGTGGCATCATGGAATCTCACACTCTTATTAATGCAAACCTCTTTTGAGAGCCTGAGCTGTGGACAGGCTGCCAGTTCTGGGTTTTTATTCTGTCTCTGATGCCTTGTGACATCAGACATGTTACTTAACCTTTCTGTGCTTTTATCTGCAAAATGGGGACATTCTGCAACACAGCTATCAGGAGACTGGTGAGCGACTCAATCAATGAGCACACATAGGGGATTGGGACAGTCTTCCTGGCACCTGAGAAGCACTCAGCAGCTTCTTCTGCTGGATAACATGCAGACATTCACAGGGAAAAGCTACCACACGGCCCACATATAGTAACTTAGCAGTGAGAATTAGCCATGGAGATTGAGCAATGCGAAACCCATACCACAAAACCCAACATTTCCTGCAATGCCCCGCTCTTGGAGGGCTCCTCTAAGAAGCTGATTCATTCTTCTTGTCTCACATTTGTTATTACCCATAGAGGTTTTGGGTAAAATAACCACGGTTCATTTCTTTCTATTTTCAGCATTCCCTTTTTTAGCCTCAAAAGCTAGAGTTGGAAAATAAAAATAAAAAAATAAAAAATAAAAAGCTAGAGTTGGACTAGGAAAAAAGTACACCATGAGATAAGTTAACTCTAGGAACTTTGAGTGAATTTCTAAACCTTTGGTGAATTTCTTTCTGTTTTTTTAAAATAGATTTTGAATTATAGGTTGCATATAGTTTCTTAGCCTTCCTTTTTTTATTTAAATGTTTTATTACAAGCTTTCTGCGTTACAGAACACTTTACAGACTTTGCAACCAATTACATATGAGCTGAATGGCTTCTATAGGCAAATACTATGACAGGCTCCCAAAGACATGGCCCCTGACATTGGACCCATAGGAGATACAGACACGTCACACTTAACCAAATGCAAGCCAGACCACCCTAAACATTAGAATGTGAACAACAGTTTGATTATTTTTGATGAGTGAAATCAACTGAGGCCTCCTTGAGGTCTTGGAGGATGGGGAATTGTTATAAGAAAGAAAAATTGGGAACTGGACATGTGAAGCTAAGACCACAACTACATTAAGTCTCAGAGGCAGGAAAGAGGATCCAAAGAGGAGGAAGCTCTCTGTTGGGGGTGAGGTGGTTAGAAGTGGGGTCAAAGATGAGGCTGGGGTGGTAGGATTCAGTCAGGTCACAAAGGGCTCTGACAATCTCTCTGGAAAGTCTCTATTCAGTAAACATATTAATACTAGCCTGGGAAGGACTAACACCACCAAAAAGTAGTGTTCTCCGGCAGGGGAAGGTTCATTTCAACAGCGTAATACCTTTCTGTACTGATGTTGTAATGGTGCAGTGCCAGGCATTAGCCCACAGATAGTGGGAGTTAGTTTATCCTGGCCATCCTGAAATAGAGGAAGGTGCACCTGTTCTATATAAGGCTCATCTGACTGACAACATCCTCACCATCCCCTCTGACCTCCCTACAAGGCAAGGCTACTTTGGTGGACAGTGAAGTTTCACAATGTGCCTATTGCCTTTTGGGAGTGGTTTTCCCAAGCTGTCACAGAGCGGAGCCCCCTGGAAGAGTAATAATCCCTACAGCTCCCTCCCCCTCCCCACAAAGCACCTGCCTTGTTTCTCTCCCCTCCTTTGCATGCGTCCCTGTTGGTTCCCACCTCTGTACCTTTGCTTGTGCCCCATCTTCTGCCTGGGCTGCTCTCCTGCTCCTCTCAGTCTCCCAGGTCTTCCTCACCTTTCTTGTCTGTTTTATATCTTCATGTCTTCTGTCCCCAGCTGGGCTGGAAACTTCTGAGGGTAGGGTTTGTGTTTGATACAACATCTGTAGTCCCGATACCAGCAGAGAGCAGGGTATGTAGCAAGTGTTCAACAGATACTGGGTCAGCTGGACCAACCTCACAGAGACAGCCTGATGTGGAAGGACCAAGAGGAAAGGTTTTGGAACCCAATGGACCCGAATTAAAATCCCACCTTCCCTGCTTTATTCAGTTGTGAGATCTTGGCAATGCTGTTCAGTCCTCTGTCTAAGCCTTGGCTTTCTCCACTGTGAAATGTACTTGTAATTGTAATGGTGGTTAATTGAAACTGTGTATGATGGTGTCTGGGACACTGTGTGCACTCATAAAAAGTTAATTGTCTCTCCTCCGTCCGTAACTTCCCCCTTCCCTTCTCATGTAGCATGAGTCTTAAGGTTAGAAAACCTGGGTTCAATCCCGGCTGGCATGTTAGAAGCCGCAGTCACCACTCTGTCCTAACAACATGCAGCAAACTGAACAAAGTGAAGAATCAACAACTCTTCTTAGATCCACCAAAGGTGGGACTCTCAGGACAGACCATTGCCCACAAATTGGAAAGACTAACAGTCAAATGCAGAGAACTGAGGCTTGCCGGAGAAAAACCCATAAACATAGATTTCCATGGAAAACAGTATCAAGATAGAGAAACCTGAAGGATAACTGCTAAATTGCTAGAGGCTCAATGAGGACAGTCTAAGAGTTAAAAACTCCAGGGCCACCCCATCATCAGGTGGCTGCACATTTTTGTGAGTTTTGCCAGGTTCTCACAGAGAATATCAGAGAAAGATCCCTTTGTGCTTCCCGCACTAGGAGGGGAAAAGGAACTGTTTGGAAATCTGCTAGACCACTCCATTCTTTTTTTTTTTTTTTTTTTTTGAGACAGAGCCTCAAGCTGTCACCCTGGATAGAGTGCTGTGGCATCACAGCTCACAGCAACCTCCAATTCCAGGGCTCAAGCAAGTCTCCTGCCTCCGCCTCCCAAGTAGCTGGGACCACAGGCACCTGCC
>CAUYRH010138750.1:0-53975 GCA_963574655.1 Perodicticus potto | reverse complement strand
TGTCTCCTTGGTGTCATGCCCTCCTCTGAGCTAGGCAGAAAATATTATTGTGCACTTATTATAAATGGAAAAATGAAGGACCTAGGAATAGGGCCAACTTTTAAGCCACAATAACTCAGGAGCTCAACAAAGAAAAGTTTTAAAAAAATGATTATTTTATCTCTAGCACAATATTTTGCAAACAGTATGCTTTCAGTAAGGATGTTTGGGATGAACGAACAAATCTATAAATACAGTTCAGTTCCTGAGCACTCTGTGACGTTAGGTAGCAGTTAAAAGCACAACTGTGGGTTTGAGTCCTACCACTGTGTTTATTCTTTGTGAGACCTTCAGCAAGTTTCATAACCTCTTTTAAGCCTCATGTCCCTCAATCTGTAAATTGAAGATAAGGATAACTACCTCATACACTCGTTATGAGAATTAAATGAGATGTAAATGCTTAGCATGGTGTCCGGCGCATAGTAAACTCCGAACAAACGTATTGTATTAGATTATATTTTGCTAATGCTGAATTGAAATAATAAAAGCATGTTCCTACCCTTAAAAAAAAATGATTAGGAGGTAGTTTTACAGTAGTTTAGGCTTTGTGTTAGGCATATTATAAATCCATGAATGATGATGCCTGCAGAAGCCCTGAAGGCAGGAAGGCCTGTACTGTATATGTCTGTCTTTGTGAGTCTGAAGAGCAGCTGTTATGATGGGCGCCATCCAGGGCAGCAATCCTACTGCCACATGAGGCTGTCTTGCCTTGTTGGGAGATGCTGTCCTTTTGGGCGCTCACCCTTAGCCTTGGCTTTTGACACATTGGGACTTCTTCATGCTGGAAAGCCACATTCTCCTGGGCACAGAAAAAGAATGCTGAACTCTTTCAAAGCCTCCCTCCTCTCCATTCTGGCACTTTATATGTGGGCCCATTAAGCAAACATTTGGATGGCTGAAGAAAGATACCGAGTGACATTTATAACCACATCTTGTTTGCGTTCTTGTTGAGGCTGTCTTCTGTCATAGGCTCTTTAGAGATTCAGTGGAATAGAATCGGATTCACACCTGCACCTGCTAAGACGCTTATGCATATATTCTTCTCCACCTCCTCCGTCTGTCCTGGTCTTTGCCCTTCCTGCCTTCCTCTGCCTTTCCTCTCCCCACCCCTCCTCCCTGCTCACCTCCTCTGACTCCTCCCCGCTCACCTCCTCCTCCTTCCTCCCTGCTCACCTCCTCCTCTGACTCCTCCCGGCTCACCTCCTCCTCTTCCTCCACTCTGTCCTCCTGTTCTCCCCCTCCTTCTCATCTCCCTTAGGCTAGTCTTCCCTCTCTTTGTCCTTTCTCTTCATGCTGCTTCTTCTTTTTCAAATTCCTTATTTTTGCTTGAAGTTAAACTGTTCCGCACTAAACTCACTTGCTTCTTCCCTTTTAGTTTCTTAGCACTTTTCCCCCCACTTTTTTGTTTTTGCTCCTCCATTTATGTTGGGATTCTAGTTATTCTCTCCTCTACTTTTATAACTTTGGTGCATGATGTTTATTCTCCTGTTCCGATTACACTACAGTTGGCCTTGACTTTCATTTCCATCAGTAACTAAGGCTGGAGGGGTTAAGAGCTTCACTGAGGACCACACAGTGGTTCTTGTCAGAGCCACACTAGAGCTAAGGTTTGGGTGTCAAGCTTACTGGCTTTTCACTAGGGTGAGTCTCTCATGATGGTTGAGGATAGAAATGACCTCAGATTTGAGCAAAAGTCAAACAGGGAAGCAAGCAAGCAAATGACATTGGCAACAGCTAACATAAAAAAAGAGAGAGAGGAATACTCTCTGACTCAACTAGAAAAACCTGAATTGAGTCCTCTCTCTCTCTCAATAATTTACTTCCAGTGAATTATAAAAGAAGTCTCTGTGAATGTTTGCCTACTTCAGTTTTTTCCAAAACTGTTAAAAATGTGTAACTTTTAACCTACCCAACATTGTCTTTGGGGACCTACACTCGTAGAGCTAATAGGAGACATAATAAATAGAGTCAATATAATCTGTACTTAGAGATAAGAGAATCACACTTGATATATTAATTTAATTTCTTTTGCAAAATTAAGGGTGTTGTATAGAGATTCTGTATGTGATAGCAGATAGTCAAGCTTGGTTTTGCAGTCTTTTTCCCTAAGCCATCACAAGTAAATAAGGAAATTATGAATATGTGATTAGGTAAACCAAATCGGAAGATGAAAACAACTGCTTTAATTCCAAATAGTCTCATGAAGTGTATCTTCACAGTAAGTTTCATGAAGTCCAGGTCATGTCCTCGATGGCACCTTTATTTTTCCTTCAGCTTCAGTACTTGCTTCCCGCTCTGGGGTGTTTGTTACTCAAGCCACACATTTGACATGTGATGTGTTACATAATCAAATTATGATTATTTATGTGTTGTGCTTTTAAGATACATTTATAAAGTAAAAAGACTACATTTTTAAGATAACTTAGATTTCTTTTTATGCAGATGAAATTTGCTTCTTAAAATAAAAAGGATTAGACACTTACTCCAACATTACTTAAAATATTTAGAAGATATTTTTGACAGTAAGGGGAGTCTTCCTTGTCTTATGCTTTCAGATCCGATTGTGAACAAGAATCCCCTTTCCCTGTAAGTGCACAGTAGCTAAATACTGTTAATAAAAAAGCCCACTTATTTCCTTTGCATCCCTGGAAGTTCACCAATCTTTTTGTACTTTGGTATCCTCAACAATAAAAATTTGATAATAGTAGTAGAATTATTATAAATAAATTAAATATCTGAAAGGTATAGTGAAGTGCCCAGCAGATTATAAAGACTATCTGCCTTTGCTGTTGCTATTTCTGTTACAACTATGTCAATGATGAGAGTGATGATGACTCCTGCTAACAGTTCCCCACTCCTTTCATGTTAAATTTAAACATTTATTTGCTCCAAATGATTTTTGGCTGTGCCTACAAACAAGAAACCCCCCCAAAGATGCAGATTTAGATGCTTCCACTAATGAAGCAGTGAAAAGACGTATCGCAAGATCTAAAGTCAGATCTGAAACGGTTGGTCCCCACAGTGTTCTGAGAAAGGAAGCGATATTGGATTAATAAATGTAAAAACTATTAAGTGATTTTTCTGAAGGAAGCCCCTCTTTGTTGAATACATATTGCATGCTTTTTTAAAAAGTCAGCCTTGGGCTGGGCACAGTGGCTTACACCTGTAACCAGCAGTCTGGGAGGGGTCCTAACACTCTGAAAGGCCGAGGTGGGTGGATCTGCTGAGCTCAGGGGTTCACCACCAGCCTAAGCAAGAGAAAGACCCCGTCTTGTCTCTAAAAATAGCCAGGAGTTGTGGCGGGCACCTGTAGTCCCAGCTACTCAGGAGGTTGAGGCCAGAGGATTGCCTTAGTCCAAGAGTTTGTGGTTGCTGTGAGATATGACGCCATGGCATTCTACCTATGGTGACAGAGTGAGACTCTGTATCAAAAAAAAAAAAAAAGTCAGCCATATGCTTTACATCTTGTTTGTCTAATGCAAATATATCCCTTGAAGAAGAAAGCTATGTTTTCCACTTCCATGTATTTTCCATAGCACTCAGCACAGTGTTTTACAAATTACAGATCTTCAATAAATATGTTGATTAGCTGCTTAGAGAGAGGAAGAGAATTAGAAATAAGACGTTCTCCCGTTAATTGCAAATTGCTTTCCTACTTAGAAAGGAATTTTGATTTTATTTTCTTACTCTACAACTTCTGGAAAATGCTTTAGGATTTCCTATTTTTATTATTTGTTTCAAAATGGAAGTGTTAGTGCAAAGGCAAACCTGCTCCAATTATACTTCGTGAAATTGGTTCAGAAAATGATTGAGATTTACAACTGATGGAGACCATATTATAACATCATAGACACCTAACACAGTACCTGAAACAGGGAAGTTAATACATTGTCGAAAGTAAATGGATCGTTTACTGCATTCTCTTCATTTCCCAAGTGAAGGGGCTGACTGATAATTTGCCTATGATCACACCGTGGCACAGGAGGGAAGGATTAGAACAAACGTTTCTCATGTCATTATGCTTTCATTGTAGATTTAATCTCTAAATTGTAACATGGAAAAGACTATACCTTTAGCCTTTGACTGAGTTCCTTTATTTTAAAGTGTGTGTATAAATCAAATTCTTGGGCTACTATCTTATATTTTAGGAAGGTTGTCATCAGAAGTTGTTCATACAAGTCTAAAGGATTGTTTTAAGGGTAAACTAAAGTAAAATGTTTGTAAGTGGCTTGCCCACAGAGTGCCAATTGATTAATTTCCTTTCTCTCTACCATAAGTTTTCTTTCCTCTGTTGTATTATTAGAGTTTCCAATGTACTATGAAAGACTTGCTGTTGGAATAATTTCTCTCTCCCAAGACAAATTATTGACCCATCTCCTACTTTTCTATATTTCCTAGGCTTTCCAGAAATGTTGGCAATCACGTTAATTGATATTCTGCTATTTTACAGGATGGAAAAAGGGAGTCAAGTTCATGTACCTGTCTGAAGGGGCCCAAACTGTCAGAAATAGGGACCATCGCCTGGATGATAACGCTCAGTGATGCCCTCCACAACTTCATCGATGGCCTGGCCATTGGGGCTTCCTGCACGTTGTCTCTGCTTCAGGGACTCAGCACTTCGATAGCCATCCTGTGCGAGGAGTTTCCTCATGAGTTAGGTGAGGGGCTTTGCTCGTCTTGTACAAGTCAGGTTACTTCTTGGTTTTGGCAGAATGAGACGTTTCAGGGGATGTGCTGTTGAGATCCTGTTGATGTATCACAGTGAAGGAGCCCTTGTTGGACATTGACGATCACCTTTGATTTCATCTAAAAACAGAAAATCTATTATATCAGAAACTATCTGTTCACTTGGTATTTTCTTCTTCCAGGGGACTTTGTGATCCTACTCAGTGCAGGGATGAGCACTCGCCAAGCCTTGCTATTCAACTTCCTTTCTGCGTGTTCCTGCTATGTTGGGCTCGCTTTTGGCATTTTGGTGGGCAACAATTTTGCTCCAAATATAATATTTGCACTTGCTGGAGGCATGTTTCTCTATATTTCTCTGGCAGATATGGTAAGAAATCTAAAATTTTTATTTTATTTTTATTTAAAATTTACAAATGAGCATATGGGTTCTGAATTGACTAAGGGCAGTCTTCTGCTTTCCAATGTACAAGACATTTCTATGGTAATTTAAAACATTCCTGCATCATTCTTGAGTAGTTCACACCAATAATAATCTGAAAGTGATTCTTATTGATTCTTTAAGACTTTATTGATAGAGGGTGAAATGATTTGTTTTTGCTAAAGTAGACATATTTTCCTCAGTTTCCTTATTTATTTATTTTTAATTAAAAAAATAAAAAATGTTTTTTGTACACACAAAGTCTCACTCAGTTGTGAACTCCTGGGCTTAAGCAATCCTCCCTCTTTGGCCCCCTAAAGTGGTGGGATTAGAAGCATAACCACTGCGCCCAGCCCCTAGGTTTCTTTTCGCTTTGTGGTGGGTAAAGCTTGTCTTTTATTATAGTATGTCACCATAGGACTTTTCTGTTTGGTGGGGATGTCACATTTGGAAGAGGAATAACTTGGTAGGGCAAATAGCATTTTGTTATTTCAAAGCTCTGACCAGCAAAAGCCTTTTGGGTTAAACAAAACCAGTACACTAAAATCAATAAAATTACAATAGGACAATATTTATTTCAGTCAGCACGTATTTATATTTATGTGTATACGATGTTTTTGTCTTAATTTATAATGATGTATTTATGTGTGTACATGCTCACATGGATATGTGTGTGCGTCTGCATGAGTGTGTAAGAGGGAGAACATTCTGTGCATTTTAAAATTAATCACAGATAGCTTTCTAGATACTGAGAATGTGATAGATATATGAAAGTCAAGAAATACTTCTTTTGCATTTGAAACTGAATGTCTTACATACATAATTAAATAATTTAATTTCCTTCATCTGTCTTCTTAGCTCCGAGTTATAATCGTCTAGCTCTGTTTATTGTTCTGTGTAGATTCTTAGAAGCGCAAGGATTCCATCTGTTATAAACACCACGCTTATATTTTACTTTACAGAATCCATATCTCACACTATCTTTATTCTAGGTGGTTACTGCTCTCTCTGGTGTAATAGCAGACTCTAGAGTATTAGAGTTGTTTAGTTTAAAGAAATAATGCCAGTAAGTGATACTATCCTTCCGCAGTTTTGCTTTCTTCAGATTGGTGTGCAGTTTCGTTCATTTTATTCTAGTAAAAATTACCTTGAGTCAGGCACATAGGTTGACTGGGTTCTGGACACCTCTTGGATACTTTGGGACAATGTACCACCACATATACAGGGTGGCCATAATAGTTACAACTATTTAAATGGCACATGAACTTTATGGCCACCCTGTGTAGATATATATATGTATATATGTATATATATATATATATATATATATAATTATTTTGCAATATAGTTTGAAAATCTGCAATTGACTGTTATATTATGTAGCCTTTTCAGGTGAAATTGGCACTAAGAGAAGGTAGATTTTGAGTTAAATATTTAGGGTTTTAATTGCTTTCACTAAAATGAGCTTCTTACAGTCCCCAGTCCTAGAATAGTGCATAATTTCAGAACCTTGTGATTTTGTGAGGGTAGAGCAAGTGGAAGGAAACAGAGAAATTGGGAAATAAAGGTATAGTTACTTGTAAAAATGCATTTAACGAGGCACTATTAATATATTTTCTACGCTAGACCTAGAAATCTGTATGGTCCAGGGACTCTGCGGTGAACAAAATAGACACAGTGTTGGCATTCATGGAGCTTTCCATCTAGAAAGCAGGGAACCTAAAATTAAACAAACAAAACATCACACAGATGACTAAGTAATTACAAATAAAAAATGCTGTGAAATAAAAAGAAGAGCAGTATGTGTGGTAAGAGATGATAATGAGGAGTCTGGGTGAATTAGGAGGGGCTGAGGGAAGTGTTTCAGAAAAGTGTGGTTCAGGGTGAAACCTGGAGGATTTAGTCCACTGAAAACTGGAATGAGAAGAGTTCAGGTATAGGTTGTGGCAGGTGTGAGTATTTTGAGGAGGGAAAGAGGCTGGATGCGTTTACGGTCTGGAGGAACGGTGTGGACAGGGCGTGGAGAGGAAGGGGTTAGGAGAGAGGGGGAGAGAGAAAGCATGAATGGAGGGAAATCTGTTCTTCTGGTTGGTGCTGTTGGAGAATAGCACCGTTTCAGCAATTAGTCTTACTGATGCCTGGAAGGGCTGGGTGTTTCTATTACGCTATCTGTCCTGAAGTCCTTCAATCATCCATAATAAATGAACATGCCTCCCCTCCCACACATCTATCACAGCCATACCTTGTTTTGTTACACTTTGCTTTAATGTTTTTTTTTTTTAAACATTTGTGGTTTGTGGTTACAATAGCTTGTACTTACTTAATGTCTGTGGGTTATGTTTTGGTAATTTTGGGAATATTTCAAATCTTTTTGTTCTTCTTCTTATTATATCTGCTATGGTGATCAATGATTTTAATATCATTATACTGCTGTGTTTTGGGTCACCATGACCTGCACCCTTATGACAGGGCAGACTTCATGAATGTTGTGTGCACCTGGCTGCTCCACCAGCTGCTGAGCCCTGGTCTCCCTCCCCCTTCGTGGGCTTCCCTGTTCCCTGAGGCACAACAATATTGAAGTTAGGCCAGTTAATAAACCCTACAATGGCCTCTAACTGCTCCAGTGAAAGGAAGAGTCAGGCACTTCTCATTTTAAATCCAGAGCCAGAAATGACTCAACTTGTTGAGGAAGGCATGTTGAAAGCCGAAATAGGCTGAAAGCAAGGTCTCTTGTGCCAAACAGTTAGCCAAGTTGTGAAAACGCAGAGGAAAAGTGCTTGAAGAGTATTAAAAGTGCCACCACTCCAGAACACACAAATGATAGACAGTGAAAGAGCCTTACTGTCGATTTGGAGTAAATTTTAGTGGTCTAGATAGAAGGTGGAACCAGTCACAACATTCCTTTAAGCTAAAGCCTAACCCAGAGCAAGGCTCTTCAGTTCTGTGAAGGCTGAGATAGGAAAAGACGCTGCAGAAGAAAAGTTGGAAGCTACCAGAGGTTGGTTCATATGGTTAAGGAACGAAGCTTTCTCCATAATAGCAAAGTGCAAGACGAAGTAGCAAGTGCTGATGGAGAGGCTGCAAGTTATCTAGAAGCTCTAGCCGAGATCACTGATGAAGGTGACTCCAGGAAACAACAGATTTTCAATGCAACAGGGAACACCCTCTGTGAAAAGGATGCCATCTAGGACTATCGTAGTAAGTAGTGAGGTGAAGCCCATGCCTGGCTTTAAATCGTAAAAGGCAGACTGACCCTCTTTTGAGGAATGAATGCAGCTGGTGACTTTTAAATTGAAATCAGTGCTCACTCACTGTTTCAAAAAGCCTAGGACCTTAAGGTATATGCTAAATCTACTCTGCTGGTGCTGTAGAAATGGAACAACAAAACCCAGATGACAGCACATCTGTTTACCATAAGGTTTATTGAATATTTTAAGCCCACTATTGAGACATACTGCTCAGAAAAAGAAGATTCCTTTCAAAATAGCACTGCTCACTAACAAGGCACCTGGCTACCCAAGAGCTATGATGGAGGTGTACAAAGAGATTAATGTTGTCTTCTTGCCTGCTAACACAACATCCATTCTGTAGCCCATGGACCAAGAAGTAATTTTGACTTTCAAGAATTATTCTTTAAAGAGTATATCTTGTGAGGCTATAGTTACTGTAGATAGTGATTCCTCTGATGAATTTAAGCAAAGTAAGTTGAAAACCTTCTGGAAAGGATTTACCATTCTAGATGCCATTCAGAACGTTCATGTTTCATCAGAGGAGGTCTCAATATCAATATTAATAGGAGTTTGGAAGAAGTTTGATTCCAGTCCTCATGGATGATTTTGAGGGATTCAAGACTTTAGTGGAGGAAGTAACTACAGATGTGGTGGAAATAGCAAGAGAACTAGAATTAGAAGTAGAGCTTGAAGATGGGAGTGAATTGCTGTAATCTCACGATAAAACTTGCTTCTTATGGATGAACAAAGAAAGTGATTTCTTAAGATGGATTCTATTCCCGGTGAAAATATTGTGAAGATTGTGGAAACGACAACCAGGATTTAGAACATTACATAAACTTAGTTGATAAAGCAGCAGAAGGGTTTGAGAAAATTGTCTCCAATTTGGAAAGAATTTCTAATGTGGGTAAAATGCTGGCAAACAGAATCACATGCTACAGAGAAATATTTCATGAAAGGAAGTCTGTCGATGTGGCAAACTTTGTTGCTGTCTCATTTTAAAAAAATTGCCAGAGCAACTTCAATCTTCACCAACCACTCCTTTGATCAGCCATCAACATCAAGGCAAGACCCTCCACCAGCAGAAGGAGTATGGCTTATTGAAGTTTCAGATGATCATTAACATTTTTTAGCACTATGAATACTTTTTAAATTTAGGTAGTACATTATTTTTTTTGATATAATACTACTGCACACTTAACAAACTACAGCCTAGTATAAACATATCTTTCCTATACACTGGGAAACCAAAAATATTGGCGTTATTCGCTTCATTGCAATCTTCACTTTTCTTGCAGTGGTCTGGGACCAAACCCATAGTCTCTCCTAGGTATATGCCTGACTGTTTTATGTTTTACCACAAGATGGCAACAGTTATCTAACAATATATCTGTTTTCCAGTTTCCAGAGATAAATGATATGCTGAGAGAAAAGATAACTGGAAGAAAAACCGATTTCACATTCTTCATGATTCAGAATGCTGGAATGTTAACTGGGTTCACAACCATTCTGCTAATTACCTTGTATGCGGGAGAAATCGATCTGGAATAATAAGAAATGGAAAATGGTATTGTTAATAAAGGCATTTAATAAATAAAAACATCTCCAAGGATTTTAAGCTGATCCCATTTAGTTAAAAGAAATTTTGTTTTCAACTGTAGGCCAAAAAACTAATTATTGTTTTAAAGTCTATGAAATAGGCCATTATTTGTTAAAAATGCTTCAAAAGGTTTTTGGTATCAGTCTCAAATGCCTAATATATGAGAGTCTCTGGTAAATATCCATTGTCAATGTGTTGTGCATATTTAATGTCATCGTAAAGCATGAGCCATGCTTTCTCCAATCACAGAGACACCTCGGCCTAGAGAGAAATATAAGATCTGCTGTGAAAGCTTTTAAAACTCTATGATAGGATCCAAACTTCAGGTGGTTTTCTTTCGATCAGTTTGTTTCAGTGTTTTGCAGAGGAGGTCTATCAAAACGTAGAAGAGAATGGAAATGTATGCAACACTAATATGAAGGAGTCCAGGCTCTAAGCAGCTCAAGAAAGAAAGATTTCTCATACCTTTTTGTTCTGTTTCAATTATATTTCAATTACGGGACTTGCAGGATTGTTTTGAAAACCACTTTAAAGTGACATGAATTGGGAAATGAATAAAGATTGGTTAGCCTTACTAATTTCAGGTGAATTTCTACTCGTGAACTCTGCCAGATTCCATTTAAAGAACAGTGTGCAAAGCCGGTGACCATGCAGCTTCGGTGGGCCACGTGTTTGCTTTGTGAAGGTGAACAATGTGTTGGTTCAGAGGAAGAAACTGAATGTCATTTTGGGCGATTTACCTTTGACGAGGAACATAATTATTTAGCAGAGAATGTTTTAATAAATGCAAAACAACAGCTCGACTGCTGTATGTCAAGGACTGACTAACTAGAAAACATGTGTTCCTTACATGTGATTGAGAGTCATTCAGGAAAGACTTTTGTGTTCTGTCTACGTTTTTCCATATGGTATACCTTAGGAAAACATTAGCACACCATGTTTATTTTTCTACCTTTTATAAAACAGGGAGCCTATTTACTCATTTAGCAGATATAGAGATTTGATCTAAAATGGAATGTCCTAACCCCAATTCACACTCCCAAGTCACTCAGGGAAAGACGATTCAACAGCGAGGACAGTGATTGACAAAAGCCAACCATGATCTCAGGAACTACGTTTTTCCCATACATCAGAGAATGTTTTCATATAGCATTAGTACAGATGTGATGAGTATTTAACATGTATGTTAACGTGTACTTCACTTTATGACTTACAATGAAAAAATTAGTGTTTGACCAAATAGTAAACACCTTTGAAACCATGTACCGTGTCATTCATTAGTCTTTTGACATGTATCTTTTTTGAGCACCTACTACATACCTCGTATTATGGGGGAGAGATCTACATAGGAAACTGGTGAGACGTTCAGACTTTAAACTGAGGCCTGCCATGGTCTATTCCTTTCTGGAGCGGTGCTTAGTGTGGCCAACACGGGAGTCTTCCAGGTTAACAGTCCCTCAATAGTGGTATTATAATGGTCTGGAGACGCTTGGAAAGGCACTATTGAATTGCCTGTCTGATTTATCATTTATCTGAAAGAGTTTAAATTTTATCACATCCTTAGGAGCTTAAAGTTTTTAAAAAGTGAACTAGTTGAGAAGAACCTAAACAGCTCCACGAGTTTACCAGACGGTTGGTACAGGTGTGTCAACACTGCTCATTCCTGGTGGTCCACGCCGGTTGGGGGACATCGCTGCTGGCCCATCTTCCAGGCTCTGGTTGGCATTTATCCCTTAGGTCTCACGTCGGTTTTCAGCAGGAGGCGACCCCAGGATTTCCACGCTCCTTCTGTGTTTATTTAAATGCTGTTTAAGATTATAGTACAAGAGGTTCTTAACCCTTTCATAAATAAATTATCTCACCCTGATTTTACCAGCCGCTGCTCTCTCACTGGTACTTTGCCTTCCACATGGCTGTGGGTTGTAATGACGGTGGTACAGGTTTTTCCCCCTTGGCTTCCTTTTTTGGGCTGGTTATGTACAAAGCATTCACTTGTGGCCATTTAGCTTCCCACAGTGGAGGCCTCCAACGTCTGTATGATCCTAGAATCAGTGACTTTACCGAGGAGATGTGAGGTGCGCTAAGGCAGCTAGGTAAACCAGAAACTCCAGACACCTGTTCCAGTATTTCCAAGACGTGCGTTTCCCTCCATGTTAGGTGGGGCAATTGGAGAACTGGATACATCACGGGGAGGAGCCCCCCGAAGAAGCGCCCATAAGAGAAAGGGTAGCTGTAAGGACCTGTCCGATGGCATGAAACCATATTTTTTTAAATTATTATAATTTATTTTTTATTAAATCATAAACACAGATCATGTATACATTATGCATCTATGGGGTACAATGTGCTGATTTCCTATATAGAATTAGGAACGCTTACATTGCACTGGTTAATATATACCTCATCTCGTTTACTTAATTATTCTGTTAATTAAGAGACATTTATACTCTGTGCTTAATAGATCCGACATGTACCCTTGCAATATGTGAGAACTTTTTTTTTTTTGAGACAGAGCCTCAAGCTGTCACCCTGGATAGAGTGCTGTGACATCACAGCTCACAGCAACCTCCAATTCTTGGGCTCAAGCGAGTCTCTTACCTCCGCCTCCCAAGTAGCTGGGACTACAGGCGCCCCACACAACGCCCGGCCATTTTTTGGTTGCAGCCGTCATTGTTGTTTCGCGGCCCCGGGCTGGATTCGAATCCGCCAGCTTAGGTGTATGTGGCTGGCGCCTTAGCCCATTGAGCCACAGGCGCCGAGCCGTAAGAACTTTTTTTATCCCTTCTGTTGTCTGTCTAAGCACTTAAGTCTGGAAGGGCAAAAGCCAGTAAGCAAACAGAGAGAGTGAGGAGATAAAAGAAAAGCATTCCTTTGGAAGTCTGACCTTCGGACAAGGATGGAGGTAAAGGTGGGTGTATCGGACTGGACACTTTCATGGACTGACTCCAGACTGTGTGTGTGACTTAAAGTGTCCGTAGGATTTTATATTCCCCCAGAACACTCACTGCCCCACTGCAGCTTTCATCCAGGGGTAGAGGTCATTCAGTCCCTATCCCCACACCAAGCTTAAAAGGACAGTAAGGAATAAAATCAAAGTTGTGTTTTGGTTCCCCTGTGAGAACTGCATGCTAATGTGCTGATTATATTACATTATATTATTTAAATCTTAGTACTTACAATTACCCTGTGAAATGGGTTCTATATTTAATACCCACCCAGGCTGGAGTTTAGAAGTGGCCGAGGGCCCCGTGTTCTGAGTGAGGGGCTGGGGCAGAGCGTGCCTGAAGTCCTCTCCCCGCACAGCAGCTGCCAACCGCGGGGGAGCCCCTCCTCCGACGCGCCCCTCCAGGGCCCGCTCCTAAGAGCTCCACGGGGCACTCACTGTAAAGCACGGGTGCTCCCAGGAATTCTGTCCTTCATGGCAGAGCACACACTGAAGGACAGATCAGGAGCTCAGCGGCAGTAAATCAATAGGAAATGTGACCAAGATGACATTGCCCTGGGATGATGGGACTTTGCGCGTCTGCCGTGTTGAGGACATTAACTTCTCAACTACACAGAATGGACATGTGCTTTGCATCCTTCCCTATCCTGCTTTTTGCCCCAAAGACCGACCTTGTGTGGGCCTCAGTGGGCATGCCGAAAGGGGACCTTCCACGGGAGATGGCAGGGGCAGAGGAGACGGGGGTGGGCCCCGTTTTCCTTCTCTGTCTTTCCAGTATTCTGGGGCCGCCTGCGTTGCTCCAGGAGGCCTTCTCCGCAGGAGAGATTCTTATACCGTCTGTGGGGAAGGCTAACTGGGTTTTCTCATTTTCAATTTGTCAGCAGCTAGTACTTTTATAAATAGAGCGCAGAGGAATTACTAGCAAAATGTTATACAATTAAAAAATACAGACAATCTAAACTCGGTTTTTATTATTAGGTACCAGGGCCGCACAGTTATTCCATCGCTATTGAAAGTTACAGATGCTTACTCTGAGTTTCTGCCCCTGCTCGCAGTTCTGTGCCCAGCTCACCTGACAAACGGCTGTGGGACCACCACGTCTGGAGTCCTCTCCTTCGCTTCTGGAACTCACTCCTTTGTCCCTTCAGACTGGGGATGGGAAAAACTCTGTTCTCTTCAGCCCCAGGGTCGTGCCAGGTCCCTTGTGGTTTCCCGACACCCCACTTGCATGTTCGCAACTAGTCTTTTTGTAAACAAATAAACCTGCCACCCCTTATCCTCATTTGAGCATGCTGTTTGTTCTCATTGTGACTGATGAGCAGTAAATATCTGTATTATCCTGGAAGAGGAGATGCCTGTGTCAATTTGGTGGAAGAGGACAATAATGAAGTGGGTAAATGGGAGTGATGTTGGTATTGCAGAAAGCACAGTGAAAATGAGGGCAGGGAAAAGATGGTAAGATGCCATGCATTAAATGTTCATAAGGTCAAGGTAATGGGAAAACTGGGTGGGATTAATCTGTATGATTGACTACTCAAACAGAAGGAAGGTCTAGGACATTTCGTAAGACCAGCCATGGGGACTTACCACACTTGTGGCAGGTAAGGATCTTCTGAATAGATAAAAGTCTCCAGCTACCTGACAATACTTCCTTAAGCATTAAGCATCACTGATTTTCAAATAAAAACATAGATTTCTAGGTGAAGGAAAGTGAATATATTTCTATCAATATTTGTTGAATAAACAGATAGTGCCTTTTTTTTTTTTTTTTTTTTTTTGCAGTTTTTGGCCAGGGCCGGGTTTGAACCCACCACTCCCATAGATGGAGCTGGCACCTTACTCCTTGAGCCACAGGCGCCTCCCCAGCAGATTGTGCCTTATGGGAGCTTTTCTCAGGTAGACGTATCTGCAGGTCACAGTCCCTCGCTTTATATTATACTCAGAATTGTTCTGAGACAGTATCTGAGTGGGAAAAGCAGGGACTGCCCCTTCGGGCCGGGGAGCCGAGGAGCCTGCGGTCATACTTGGGAATAGACAACGCTTCCCCCAGAGTCAGATGTGCTAACCTGAACGTCGCTGCTCTTATAATTACAGAAGAGCTGGCTAAGGGACTGGGGACATTAATTTTAGAAACCTTACAAATTGTGGCGGAAAGTCCTTCACATGCATCTTTCTACTTTTTCCATCTTTACTTTTGAATTTCATTTCAAAGGAGCCTAGTAATCTGTGAAAACTAAACCTCAGAATTTCAATGTGTGAGCGTTTCACAGAAGGATGCGAAGAACTGTCAACTGCACTGTCACAGAGATAGAGCCTTCAGTGTTTGGAGGTGAAAAAAGGCAAAAGCGTTTTGGAACAGAGATGACACCGTGTAGGATAGGGGTTGGGTTGTCCTGTAACAGTGTGGTGACAAAACCAGTGAAAGGGATATTAAAATCATTGCTAAGCATCTCTGGAGTCGCGAATCCCTATTGATTTTCCTGCCTTGCCTTCTACCTTCTTGTAATAGCGTCACTCTTTCTTCTTAGAAACTGGTTACTCCCACTCTCCTCGAGAGGGGGAATTGTCAACAACGGCACCCACTCCATCCCCATGTGGCAAGTTAGGCAAATGCCCCAAGCTGAGACATGCATAGTCCTTGCAGAGAAATTTCCAAGGACGAGGAGAGCCAAAGCTCTTGCTCTTATACGTGACTTCAGCGCTGCTGCTGGTCACATCCCCCTGGAGGAGGAAGCTGGGCAGACAGACCCGCCGGGAAGTAGGAAGGTGGGACGGCCGTGCAGAGGAGAGAGCAGCTGAGCTGTCCTTGGTTAGAGCCCACGATTCCCTCAGTCCTTTGGTGGTTGTTTTTCCCTGCAGTCTCTTCAACTTTATGAGTTACCCAGACTGTTCTAACATCTCAGTAAGTCTCTTTTCTCCCAGCTTTCGCTAATTTGATTTGGGTTTCTGTTATTTGCAATGAAATTTTCCTAATATAGCAGTTAAAACTTGAGATATTTATTTCCAACAATTCCTGGCTTTTGAATTTGGCACAACCACCCAGCAATTTTTGGACCTCCACTGTCAAGGTCTGGGATCAACTTCCTATTTTAGGCAGAGTATAGCAAATTCTCCATTATGTTCAAAAGTCTCTCGTTTGCAGAGACTGTGTCATTTCCAGTTCATTTTTACGTCACTTTGGAATAGACTCATAGTAGGTATTTTAATTTTTGCGTTTAGCATGGTTGGTTGTTCCTCAGTGGTAACTGCAGGAGAGGGTAGCTAACATTTGATGCTACCGAAGTATTTTGGAGGCGAAGGGGTCCTCAGTCTATAAACCTAATGAACCTTGAGTTCAGAACAGATAATGGCATTGGAATAATATTCAATGTATAGAAACATGTTTTTAAATAGAAGAAGCAGGATGACTGAGTGAGGAACTTATTTACCTTGACAAGCTATGCAAAATCACACTTTGTAGATAACTCCAAGGAAGATGTTTAATGAAGGATATGAATCTAGGCCATACTTCATACACCATGTGTTCACAGAAAAACGCAGTTTCTTAGCAACCATCACCTGGTTGTCAAGTTATTACTTGATTTTTTATAGACACCTGGCTTTTTTAGGCACACGCTTCACTGTTATTTAAGCATGATATCTATCCAAGTTAGTGTTGAAATAATTGCATTTCACTTTCTTCCAAATGATACTGTAAAAATTAATTGTTCAAACTTTGCCTCTTTTTTAAACAAGATCAACCATTGCGGGGTGAGAAAAAAGTTCTGAGCATGTTCTCCTGTGAATGAGTGAAGAAATGAATTCATTTGCTCCATAAAACATGTATTCAGTATCTACTGATGCCAGGCCCAGAGGATACCAAGATGAATCAGAGCTCATCGGTGCTCTCGGGAGTAGCATTTCATGTTAAAAAGCCCAGTGATACCACAACTTATTGCATTATGATAGGGAACACTGTCAGACGGAAAGACACAGACAAACAGTTTTTGAGCACAAAGGTGGAATTCTTTTTGGGTTGGGAATCAGAAATATTTCACAGAGGAGGTGGCATTTGACTCTTTGACTTTGGTTCTCAGGAATGATGTCTAATTTCATTTGGACCCCTTCTCTCCCGCCACAACTGGAATCAAAAAAGCCTTCTTTTGTGACTTAACTTGAGCTGGAACACTTCGCAATTAATGATACAAAAGAGACCTGTGTGGTATGAATATGTGTTGGGAGTGAGGTGCTCCAGATCTTAAGATTACTGGTCTTGCTACAAGAAGAAAGGAAATGCAAGCATTTAAATTAATCCTAATTGAAAAAAGGCAGGCTACACACAGTATGCAGACTATAATCCCACGCTTTGCTCTATTAATACGTGTGTGCATGATATGTATAACATATAATACAGGAAATTATTTTCTATTAGTGTAGGGAATATCTCTGATGGATTATGAATCATTTTAAATTAGTTCTTAGTAAAATGTTAATATTTCCTCAATGTTTTTCAATAAGCATTTTTTACTGATGTGCATACATGCCCATCAATATATTAGAAGAAGAAATTAGAAGAATAAATCTCAGTTGGTGGGATTTTTTAATCATTCAAAGTCTGTTTGCTTTAATACTTCACAGTTTTCTTCAATGAACATGTACTCTAAAAAAGCTACAAGGTGTGATTAGAGTTAAAAAAAAAAGGAGAAAAGGTAACAACTTAGAGGACTGAAAGACTTAAGGGAAGAAGATAACTCACACGCTTGTCATCTTAGCATGTTCCTTCTCTGTCTGTCGGTCAAGATAGTCCTTGCATTCTCTGGAGCAGCTCACCTGCAAATGTCTGCAATCCCAGCCCCATCACCAGTGGTTGGTTAGAGGCAGGCATATGACAAGAGGCCGGACCACTGAGACAGGACAGTACATGTGCTGCCGAGTTTCTTGAAAGGAGTAAGGATGATACAGCCTTTCTTTCTGGGGACACTGTTTACAGATGTGATATCTGGAGCAGCTCTTTTGCTATTATTTTATGTTGAATTAGGTCCCACAAAAAAGATCTGATGGATTCCTAACCCCTAGAACCTCAGAATGTGAGCTTGTTTGGAAATAGAGTTATTATAGATGTAATTAATTAAGGTGAGGTCATACTGGAGTACAGTGGGTTCGTTCCTGATCTGATCTGGACTGCTGTTCTTCTAAAAAGGGGAAACTCAAACATAGGGAGGACGTCATGTGAAGAAGGTTAAGGCAGAAATCACGGGGATGTGTCTATCAGCCAAGAAGTGCCAGTGATTGCTAACAAACCAGCAGACGCCAGATTCTCTCTCCTCCAGCCCTCAAAATAAACCAGTCCTGTGCACGCCTTGATCGTGGACTTCTGCCCTCCCCAACTGTGAGAAGATACATTTCTCAGACCATCCAGGTTGTGGCACTTTGTTAGTGTCACAGACAAACTAACACAGCTGTGTTCAGAGGAGACAGCATGTGGGTGAAGGTGATGTGCTGAGGATGTGAAGCAGAGAGTGTGAAGGTCGTCCGGGGCGGTGCCCTTCACAGCTGAATTAACCTCTTCCCTGGACTTCCACTTCCTTGGGACTTGTTGGTATGTATAATAATCACTATCCCTAGTTGTACCAACTATTTTGAGTTGCTTTTTGTTTGCCACTGATTAAAGCAAACCGATTCAGCTTCTTCCAAAGTTTCCTTTTGCAATCCAAATTCTGGTGTTCAGCTCTGCCCTTGGCCTCCCTTCTCTGCTATCCCCTGATGCCTCTTTGTAGGTATAAAGATGAAAAATAAGGGTAAGTCCTTTTTCTCCCAAGAGATCCTCCTGCTTCTGTGAAAATCAGAAGGAAGAGTGTTATCTAACTCCTCTCATTGGCAGAAGTTAAGCCCACCCATGATACCTGTGAGGGCATTCGGTGTTGTTCAAGTTTATGAGTTAGAGCCTGAGAGTTCTCTCATCATCATACATTCTTCCCTTGACAGTGCTTCAGGGAGCACCTGATTATGGCAGGGTCGATGGGAAAGAAGCAATTTAGGCTTATGCTTTAGCTGCTCACTTTTTAGAGTTAGTCTTGGGGTCTGGAGTCTCTGAGAATGAGAAAGGAAGCCATTTTTATATTCTGCTTGTGGAGAATGAACTTCATGAACTTGGGAGGTTGCAAGCAATCTCTAAGAGGAAGAGAACAGAGGAGTTAAGAATATTCCAGCAACATATGCTGCTCTGGCATTTTGACTATTCTGAATTAAAGGCACTTAATAAAACAGCAGGCACAAGGCGATCACTCTGACCTTCGTTCTGTTTCTTAAAGGCAGGAGATGAAATTCCTATGTGTAAGATGTCCTCCCTATAACTGAAGGAATAGCGTTCTTATTATCAAGGACAGGAAGTTGAAGCCTAGAGAATTCTGTACAGACCTTGTTAAAATGACCCTTTATATTTTAAGCTTCTCCACATAATTTAGTTGCTTTTCCACAACTGACTGTTCTTTGTCCAACTCATACAGAAGTGGTTGACTTTAACTGTTTCCTTTAGTCTTTATTTCCTTCTGAGGGCTCCCTCGCCTGTAAAATTTGTCTTAAATAAATGTATATGCTTTTTTTCTTGTTAATCTGTTTTATGTCAATTTAATTCTTGGACTCATCTGGGATCCTGAAAAGATAGAGGTGGTGGTGGGCGCCTGTGTCTCAAAGGAGTAGGGCACCAGCCTCATATGCTGGAGGTGGCAGGTTCTAACCCAGCCCTGGCCAAAACTTTGCAAGAAAGAAAGAAAGAAAGAAAGAAAGAAAGAAAGAAAGAAAGAAAGAAAGAAAGAAAGAAAGAAAGAAAGAAGGGAGGGAGGGAGGGAGGGAGGGAGGGAGGGAGGGAAAGGGAGGGAGGGAGGGAAAAAAAGAAGATAGAGGTGGAGTTTTGCCACCTCTACAAGAGAAAGGTGCTTAGGTCCCCAGGCCTGGGAACTTAAAAGAGGTCTCCCAGGCTGTGACATGGATGCTGCATCTCAAGCTGACCCTCTGGAGCTTTCTGTTCCTTAACATTTCAGCCGCTGGTGCTGAGCTTGCGGCTGGGCCACTACAGAAATTTTCCTTTTGCTGACATAACAGGATTCCTATTACTTTCTCATTTTTATGTGGCTTCTCTGTCTTTTCAGCTGTTAAATTAACTCATGCTTCCACAGAGGAATCGCATATGGGTTTTGGAGAAGACTCTTTATACTCACATAAACTATCTAGGTCCTGCTTTCCAGGCACAAGTGTAACTAACTATCCTTCCATTTGTGTCCTGTGTCACGGGTTTGGGGGACCCACCGAGAAGCTTTGGAGTTTTTACCCAGGAATGCTGGTTTAGGCTCTAATCTAATTTACTCATTACTTGAAGAAATGGTAGTGAACAGGTATTCAGAGAAAGATATTTTTGAAGATGGTGTTGTTTCTTGTTGTTGACCAAAGAATGAGAAGTATCTTCCCTGTCTGATGTCTTGTTCACCAGAGCTGAAATTGATGATGCGTGAGGGAGGGTACAGGATTTGTGAAAGTAAAAAATTTTCTTAAAAGGACTCAGAGGGTGCAAAGAAACTAGATCATCCTTTAACCTGGTTATAAAATATAGAACTTGCTATTTCCAGGTCAGTATAAAAATAGGTAATGATTGAGCAAAGAACATTTTATTAAGTATAACACTTATATTCTTTCAGTGCTGGCCTACTGTCAATCGATCAATAAGTATTAGCCACTAAGTGTTTCTACTCTTTTAAATTATATTAGTTTGCTCATTTGCCACTTATACTGCCACTTACTAAATAAGGATTATTTTTGTTCAAAGTAATTTTCCTTTTGAAATTTCTTCTATGAATGTAATTATAAAAGTAACGTTTTGGGATAACTCTAGAAATATTTTGTTATTAAAAATTCATACTGTTCTGCCATAAAGAAAGATGGAGACTTTACATCTTTTGTGTTTACCTGGATGGATTTGGAGAACATCCTCCCAAGTAAAGTATCATAAGAATGGAAAAGCAAGCATCCCATGTACTCAATACTAATATGAAACCAGCACATGCCCACACGAGAGGAAAACATAATTAAATCAAAAAAAGGGGTGGGGATCAGGGGGAGGGGGGAGAAAGGAGGGAGTTCGTGGTGTTTTTCAGACACACATTACTAATACTAATCTCAAAATGTGACAGATTTTTTTCCTTTTCCTAGATTTCCTATCTTGATATATGATTTAATTTTACTATAATAATAATATTTCTAATATTTGCTTAGCACTTTAAGTTAATTAAAGCTTCTTCTTATCTGCTACTACATACATAATTTCCTATTCATCTTAGCTTTGCAGGGTACCTAGGACAAAGAATGCTGTCGTCATAATTTCGATGAGGAAACTAAGCCCCAGTGAAACTGGGATTTGTCTGAAATTATGGGCAGCCTCTGGAATTCGGTGTCAATATCATCTTTGCAGGATTATTTTTAGTCTATAAAGTATAGTTGGTTCTTAAGCTGTTTTGGACCCTGGAATTCTCTGAATCTCTGAAGAACATGATGGTGTCTCTGTCTACACAGGCTGTCCATACAGCTCGTGCGCAATAAAAAATAGGCAACTATTTAAAATTGCTCACGAACCTTATGAACACCCTGTGTAACAGCAGAAATAACATACGGACACACATTTGTGCACGGTTCATCCTTCCTCAACTTGCCTAGGTAAGTGGACTTCAGTCTAGTAGTCCTGCCATGGACCACATTACAATTCACCCAGTGGAACATCCCAGGTTGCTGGTTTCTGATCCTCTCGTGCCTGTAAGTGTGTGCAGATATGAACACCAGCTCGTACAGGGCACATTTCCCCTGGCAACACCCCTGATAGTCTTTAGCACGAAGGAAGAATAAAGGTTGATTATTTCATTCAAATTGTGCTACATGGAAGACAGAGAACCTACAAAATGTTAACATCTTTTTCTAAGAAAACATTCAGTGTTCAGGTAAGTTTAGGAGATGCTACATATTGTAATGGAGATGAGCGTTGGCTTATCAAAGACTCTAGAAGTCCTGCAGGAAAGAAGCCCTGTCACTCGTTTTGACCCAGCTTCTTTCCACGTTACTAAACCATGTAGTCTTATGCACCCTTCTCCCCCCACTTTGGAGAATTCTTATGAGTGTCACCTAGAAGGCAGTTTTGGAAATGGTGCTACTGTTGTGATCTTCAGCAGCTCTGCTTTCATCCTGGTAGCTGCTGACAGCATTGTGGTTGCACCACCATCTGGGGAGTCTGGACCGACTAGGTCTTTGTCTCCACTGTGGTTTCCACTTTCACTGGGCCAGACGTGAGGCCTGGCGGCTTGTGCCGGCTAGTGGCTTGATGCTTTGGGGTCCATCTGGAGCTCACTGTTGTGCTGTTTACTCTACCAGCTTTTGCAGATAGTGGTTAGTGATCCGACGCATCTGTGTAGCAGTTACCTCCTTTCTCACTCTCAGCATTTCCATTCCTGTTTTGCTTTAAAAAATTTTTTTATTCACTATCACGGTGACAATTGAGATTAGAGCTTATCCTGGTAGAATCTTCCCCTCTTCCATCATCAGGCAGCACACGGCTCTGGGGCAGGGGCCCTCGGCTCACATGCCAGGTCCGTGGTGTGCTGCTTCAGCCCTAGGAGCAATTTGCTAAACTGCATTTGGAAAATGTTGATAGTAATGGGGGTACCTCACGGTGCCACTGACTGGAAGCAGGAACACTCGTCATTGAGTTGGAACAGGGTCTGGATCACAATACCAGTTTGATGGCTCCTGAACGTCAATTCAGTCTGATTCTCATGACTCACTGGCCCTGCTACACAGCAAGCGTCCAAACACTGGGTGCTGCTATTATTACTATTACTCTTTTGATACTTCTATTGATTTGACTTAGCTGATTCCAGGAGGATAACTTTGATACAACCTATTTCTAGAAATTTTAATTCTAGTATCTGGCGTTCCTGGTATGGAACTGATGTATTATTGTGTCGTTGATTTTTAAATAGCACATACCCAGTAAAGAGGGGACTATTTTCTTGCTTGCTTAATTGAAAGAATTTCCCTGCCAAGTTGAACCTCAGGGTAGAAGAGCTTTGTGTGTGGGAACGTGTCAGGGTGGATCTAGACGAGCTCCAGGAAGGGAGAAGAGGCAATCATGTTAAACCTTCTGGAAATAAATGCACAATCAGCAAGAAAGCCACCGTTAATGGAAAAACAGTCCAATTTTTATTCCTGTGTTTATTTATTTTGTTTTATTTATTTATTTATTTATTGTTTTGCTACTAAACATTTCATTACATTTTGCTATAGAGTGAAGGACTAGCTCCATGATAAGTTTACTCTCACAACCTAACTGAACTACTCGGAAAAACAAAGAAAAGTTAGGATTATATCTTTCTTTTCTATACTTACCCATTGCTTTTAAATTCTATCATTTCTCCCTTACTGTGGGAATACTTGCTGAACAGTTGTAAGCATGAAATACTTTGTATGAATCAAGATTAGTTTTCTCCTGGCAAGAGAAAAAAATGACTGCTTCCAATTTAGATTTATCAAGATGGGTCATTAACCATGTTTCATCAGTTGGATGTATGACCTTTTAAAAAGTGGGCCAGTTTGATTGGAAAACAGGTGGGTAGAGGCCTATTGTGGCTCTTGACTCTGTTGTCAAGAGCCACTGGGTGAGGATACACAGAAGAAATCCCTGGCTTCAGGAATGCCCTGCCCTACAAGGCGAGCAGTTTCTAGGCACTCCCCCACCTTTAAAAAAAATACTGGAACCAATTATTTACATAAACCCTTGTTTGGAACCAACTCTGAAAGAAGAGACAATAAAAATTATTGAAGTGTGAAGATTTGCTAGCTTCTTTCTCTCTTCATCTCCCCTCCCCCCCATTATTATCTTTGGGGAACCTGAGAACTCCATGTTTGAAAATCACAGATTCACAGAATAAAGGAATATCTTTGTTAAATGTGTCCCTCTAATATGTTAGGTGAAGTTCTTAAAATATATTTTATATTTTTAATTAATACTCTTCTTTTTAAGACAGAGTCTCACTCTGAGCCCTGTAGAGTGCCATGGCATCATAGCTCACTGCACACTCAAATTCCTGAGCTCAAATGATCCTCTTGCCTCAGCCTCCGGAGTAGCTGGGACTACAGGCACCACCATGATGCTGGGGCAGTTTTTCTATTTTTATTAGAGACAGGGTCTCACTCTTTCTTAGGCTGGTCTCAAATTCTTGAGCTCAAGGGATCTATCCACTTTGGCCTCCCACGAGTGTAACTAATACTCTTAAAGAGTGGTTGGCAAACTTGTTCCTATAAACAGACAATATATGTTTTAGGCTTAGTAGGGCAAGATGCAAAATCACGAAGAATATTATATAGATACTTATATAATTAGGATAAATAAATTTCTATAACTTTTGGGACAAAATTCAAAATATAATAATAATCACTGTGTACAAGTTTTTTGTGATACAAGTTGGTTAATGAGAAGAATGGAATTCTTTTTAAAAGAAAGATTTTGCTTAATTGGGGTAAAAGTTAGTGTTCCCTGTCAAAAAATTGATTATAAACAACCACCTGTGAAGCTGATTATTAACTTCTAAGATGTACCAAAATGGACTGCAGGTAGAATTTGGTTCCTGGGCCATAGTTTTTGGATCCATGATCCAGAATAATCTTCAACTAGAAAACAGCAATTAGGAGATTTCAATTAGCTTTTAGGCTTGTTTGTCTTACAGTCACAGCAAGGAAACACCCCCTCACTAGTATTGGCAATGATTTTTCCCTTGAAGGTGAGATTCCAACACCCTATGTAGATGAGAATCTCACATATTCCATGGGAGTCTTTTGTGGAAGAGAATTTGTCAAAATTTGTCAAGAAAGCTAAACAGGAGTGCATGCACTTTGTTTAACTCAGTGCGTTCACTTTTAGAATTTAACCCTACGATGTTTACATCAAACAAAGGATGAGCAAGGTTACTCACTGTGGCACAGTTTATCATAGAGAAACTTTAGGCACATCCTAAATGCGTGGTAATAAGGACATCAGTGAAATAAAATATTGTGGAGACATAAAAGAGATTACTGTGCAGCCACTACAAATTACATTATGGGACTTGATTTATTGACATGGAAAGATGGTCCACAATATATTGTTAATTGCTCTAAAAAAGCAAGCTGCAGACATTATGCATAGTACATTCCCATTACTATCTAAAAAATCCATGTGAACACACTCATAGAAAACAAAATGAAAGACTACGTGCTAAAACGTTAGCAGTGCTTATTTATATAGATGGGAATATGGACCATTATTATTAGTAGCATAGTAATAAACACTTTGGTTTAGTAGCTGCAGGCACTCTGAGAAATGCTTTGCATAATTAATCCTATATTATCTTTAAAT
The DNA here is from genome assembly GCA_963574655.1 of Perodicticus potto. Taxonomy (NCBI): domain Eukaryota; kingdom Metazoa; phylum Chordata; class Mammalia; order Primates; family Lorisidae; genus Perodicticus; species Perodicticus potto. The sequence goes on along the minus strand of CAUYRH010138750.1, from coordinate 28,652 downwards.
CAATTCTGTGAAATAGATTTACTTCTCTCCCCTGACAACAGGGACACCGAGGCTTGAGGAAGTGAAGTAGCTTCTCCAGTTGACACAGTTAGAAATGGGGGATCTGAATTTTGAACTCAGATGTGTCTGATTTTAGAATTTGTGCCGCTATCTCTCACCATACTGACTCTCTTACTTTCTTTCAGCTAATTTATATTTCTAATTTTGCTCTAAAATATTTGTGAATTTTTTTCCCCAAAATTAAAAATGAGAACACTGGCAGTAAGCACATTTAGGATACTGAATTGTCACATAGAAGATTTAATCATTCTTTACTGCTGTTTCTGGGGACACCCATCTGCCTACTCTCATCAGTGGCCCAAGAGGCTTCCAATAAGTCTTGCAAGGGCAGAAATTGCTACTCGAGGCTGTTGCAAAGACTGGGTATCCCAGTTGTCCTGAAGCCTACAACCTCGCCAAGAGAAATTTGTTTTTCTCCAAGAGGAGGGACAACCTTCTATACTTTTCAGATAAATTTCTTTGCTTCAAGAGATCAGCTAATTCTAAGAACTTTGTGGAATCAGTACAATAAGTGGGAGCAGAAACTTCATCTCCCTTCCTCACTGTCCCCAACACCCTCTCTCTTACCCCACCCCCTCAAAGGTGTAAAGGGACAGCATTGGCTCAGGAGGCGGTGTTAACTTACTCAAATTAAAATCTTAAGTGTTTACACAATAATGTGTCCACAAATAAATTGTCACTTGGATTTAAACTTCATAATTTTTTTGCACTGCATGCTAGTCTACAGCTGCCATAAAAGTGATGGCTATTAAGCTCCAACATTTTCCATTCACTGAACAACATGAACTGCTGTCTCTTGCTAAATTGCTCTTTCAGATGATGAGTCCTGTCTCCAAAGGTTTGTGATCACCTCGCCATTTTAGTCTGTGTGATTACTGGTTACAGCATACACTTAACGAGATCGGGTTTTTTTTTTTTTTCTGACCTGTTTTGCCACATATTCTATTTCCAGCTTCTTGACAACAGAATGTGGGTAAATTCATCTTCCTTGAGAGTTGTGAAGAACTGTAGTTTTATTTATTGGATATAGTTAGAACAACCTGCTTTGATGATGCCAGATTGCAGATAGATAAGTTCACATAAAGCCATTAGAGGAGGCTCATAAAAAATTCTGAAATGCTGGGAGATTAAAGTGATTATAAACATAAATTTAGGTTTTAATTGGAAATTTACTAGTTATTATTGACTTTGAATCATCTTCAATAACAATATGTGTGATCAACAGTCATATTCTACAGTGAGGGGTAATATATAGTTCAGTAGAGTAATCAGGGTGTGGGTAGGTAGGTGGAAATTAGTACACTATAATGGTGATTCTGATTTCTTTTTAGTACCCGGTCATTCACCCATTCATTTAACAGACATTCATTGAGCTCCCTAGGCAATGAATATGCAGAGTTGAGCAGAGTAGCCCCCAGCTCTGTTCTCATGGAACCTAGAGTTTCCTGGAAGGATGCTAAGTATCTTGGAATCCTTCCTAACTCTCCCAGCCCTCACCTACATAGGCATGTAATCATAGTTGTCCTGAAAATGAAGGGGAGAGGGCAGTGTAAAGAACCGACTTTTCTGACTACATGAAATTTATGAATCAATATTCATATATTTAAAATACCCCAATGTCACATTGATTCAGGCCATAGAGGAAATTGGATAATTGTTCTCTCTCTCTTTTTTTAACATTAAAAATATTTTAACTGGAATTTCAATTCTCAGGAAGTGGTGCCCAATGCTGACGACATCAGGGCTAATTCTTTTTGCTGATTTAGCCTGAGGTTATAGATGATGGCTCATTGCCTGAGTTTCCTTTTTTTAAGCAGTAAATTTTCCAATTCAGTGTATTTGTTTACTTTAAAAATAGCATATCTTTAAAAGAATATTTTTCGAAGATAATGCCTTTTAAAAGAACTGAGAACAATTTGAACTAATGCAAATGTTTTCTTTATGAACTCCTTGAGAATTGTGGTCTGGAAGTATAACTTTGCCCCTGCAGTTTGTTTTTAACCTCATCTAGCTGAGTATCAAAGTGATCCAGGCTGTTGGTCTTTTAGCAATCTTTTAAATTAATTCCTGTGTTAGACACAATTAGTCTCTGATTTTGGAGCCTCTGTTCTTGCAGGGGAGACAAACTTTATTTCTATCCTCTTAGGGTCAGCAGCTGGGCCTGAGAATTAAACTGACGGAAGACAGATTAACAGGAGACAAGCCCCAAAAGGAAAATGAAGACGGGAAGACGTGGCAACACCCAGATGTATGTAGTAAGTTGAAGAAAGAATGGCAACTGTGGAAAAGTACCTAAAATGTATGGCATCTTTTAAAGCATACTTACAAAGTGTTAGGGACTGTGTTAGAAGTCCTTTATGAACCCTGACTGGAGACAGGAAATATCTCTTTTTAAAACTCGAGAAACTGAATCTCAGAGAGGTTAAACATCTTCTAAGTAGAAGAATTGGGAACCGACCCATTCCCATATAGTAGACAGCCTGGATAAAATATACTTATAATATATTATAAATTTGGTAAAAACTAACCTATCATCAGGTATTGTGTTCTAGACACTTTACATGAGTTAGTATGTTCAATCCTTACTGCCCGGAAACCAATGGATCCATGAGAAATGCACGAAGATGTAAAGCATGGTGTTAATTAGCTAGCAATGAATAAAAACTCATGTGTGTGAAGAGCTCAGAAGTAGGACAGACTACAGGAATTTCTGAGGTTCATATAAAATAGCCCCATCATGAAATCCTTTCTTAGTTAATTTGAGTTTTATCTCTCTTGCCATTCAAAAATGACATGTAACATGCCGTGTGGTTTCGTACAAAGGTTATTTCTGCGTTGAGAAATTTTTTACAGTCTTTGGTATAAATACCCAGGACCTTAAAAGCTCAAGAATGAGAATAATTTTGTTAGAGTAGAATTTATTAATACCATCCGATTGGTAGGAATAAACTTAAGAAGTATGTCAGCATAAATTATGTCACAGAGATTCCTTTGCCAGAGAGTAGAAAATAGGGGTTGGGAAGAATAAGGTATTTTAAAAATATACTTCGCTTTCTTATAAAGTAAAAGACTTATATATTCAGTATCTAAGCCTTCAGAATTCATCTCTGGCCAGCGTGGGTAATAACCATGACTTAGCACTTCTAAGGGACACTGAGAAAACTCAGAATGATCTTTGACAAAATTAAGAGGAAAAATTTCTGAAGTGATTTGGAAAACTTGTTTGATGGCTAAATCAAGATTTTTATTTTTTGCGTTAACTCACAATTAGGCATTTCCCTAGACATTCAGGCCAAAATTGCTGCATAGTCTTGTCTTATATTCAGCCGGAAGACCCTTTATGCTGCTGGCAATCATACCACATTTCCCAAATCCTTTCCCTGTCCAGTCTTCTGGATCGGGACAGTTCTCACTTTCATCTCCCACCTCAAACTCCCCAAACTTTTTCACCATTCCTCCTTTTCTCAATAAATTTGTTTCCCTTTTCACAAAGAGAAAAAGCACAGAGAAGCGGACTTCCACAAGCTGCCACCACTACTTTATCCTCTGATGTCATAGTTGAACCATTTGTTCAACTAAAGAAAAACAGGCTGGGGGCAGTGGCTCACACCTGTAACCCTAGGACTCTGGGATGCTGACTTCAAGAGAAGGAGTGAGACCCCATCTCTAAAAAGTAGCCAGCATTGTGTTGGGTGCCTGTGATCCCAGCTTCTTGGGAGGCTGAGACAAGAGGACTGCTTGTGCCCAAAAGTTTGAGGTTGCTGTGACTTATGGTGCCAGGGCACTTTACTGAGGGTGACAAAGTGAATCTCCATCTAAAAGAAAGACAGAGAAAGAGAGATATATTCTGGAACTAATGCCTGCACATATCTGTTGCTCCTATCTCGTCATGGGCAGTGCCCCCACAGGTCTTCCTTCTAGTGCTTTTAATCAAATTGCCTCTTTTTACTTGAATATTCTCTTAGACCACAAATATTCTGTAAATTCACATATTTTTAAAAAAAGAAAAGGAGGCCAAGCAAAGTAGCTCACACCTGTAGTCATAATGACTTGGGAGCAAAGGTGGGAGGATTGCGCTATCCAAGGAAGTCAAGGTTACGGTGAGCTATGGCCACTGCACTCCATCCTGGGGTGGTGAGGTAGGGGGAGGAAGAAAGAAAGAAGAAAAGAGGACAGAGAAAAAACTCACTTTTCTTGGCATCCTCTTTCCCTCCATTCATTATCACCTCATTTCTCACTTCCTTTTTAGACCTAAGATCTCAAAATGAATTTTTATATTAGTTCATTTTCTTTTCTCTTTCTTGAATTCAATAAAATCAGAATTCTGATCCCATCAGTAGATCTAAGTGCTCTAGTGAAGATCAGCATTCACTTCCACTTTGCTTAATCCAGTGGTCAATTCCCCATCCTCATCTTACTGACCTTCAAGCATTTGATGTTGTTGATTACTCCTACCTTTTTGAAATATGTTCATAACTTCTAGGATATTCCACTTAAGTGTTTCTTCCTCCTATCTCATTGGCTGATCTTTCTCAGTCCCTTCAATGGTTGCTACTGATCGCTTTGACCTTTAAATGTCCAAGTTCCCCAGTACTTACACATTAAACTTCTTCTCTTTCTATTTACACTTACTCTTTCAGGAAATAGCATTCAGTCTGGTGATTCACAAATTCATATATCCAGTCCACATGTCGTTCATGAACTTCGGATTCATAAATCCATTGTCTACTTGACATTACTACCCGGATGTCTAGTAGATATTTAAGTCTTAACTTGTCCAAAGCCCTGCTTCTCCCCCAGTCTTCTAGATCTAGGAAAAGGCAGCTCCATCTTCTCTGTTGCTCAGATAAAAGCACCACAATTCTTTTCTTTCTTGATCCAACATGTGATTAATTCATTCACTTCTTTCACTCTGCCTTCAAAACTTTTTCAGAATCTTACTGTTTCTCACTACCACCATGACTGCCAACGTAGCCACAGCCAACATGGCTTCGCACCTGAAGTCCTAGAGAATGCCTTCTACCTGGTCTCCCTTTTTGTGTCCTTGTCTCACCTGCAGTTTAGTCTCAGTTAAGTGAAGAATGATCCTTACAAACAAAAGTCAGTTCCTGTAATTTCTCTGTTCAAAACTTTCCCATGGATTCTTCTGGTCTCATTTGGAGTAAAAGTCAATGGTTATGATATGTGCCTTTTCTCCCCAAAGTGTTATGTCTCACCCCATCTACTTCTCTCTTTCACTCACTCTGTTCCAGTCACACTAACTTCCGGAAAGTTCTACCTCAAGGTTTTTGCACTTGATATTTACCCCGCCTTGAACATTCTTTCATCGGACACTTGGAAGACTGGCTCCTTCACCATGTTCAGGTTTTTACTCAAATGTCATCTTCTTTGGGGGGTCCATTCCATACCAGTTATTTAAAACTATAACCACTTCATTCATTGCTTTCCATTTTTCTCTAGTTATTTTCACCATTTGACATGGTAGATATTTTCACTTAGTCGTTATTCTCTGTCTTTTCTCCTAGGAGGTGAACTCTGTAATGGCAGGGGTTTACTCACATCTTTGTCTCCAGCACAGAGAGCTCTGCCTTGTGGATGGCAAATACTTAGTCAATATTTGAATATATGAATGAATGAATAAATCAGATGGCCTCTAAATGTAACTCGTAATTTTATAGGAGGTATGAAATAAATTAGTGCTTTATAGTATTAGGCTTTTGTCTTTTAATGTAAGAATTCTATCTTGTAAAAAGTAAAAGAAGGAGTGGCTCAAAGGTGTAGGTTGCTGGCTCCATATACCAGAGGTGGTGGGTTCAAACCCAGCCTCAGCCAAAAAAGGCAAAAAAAAAAAAAAAAAAAAGTAAAAGAAGTCTCAGCAACAAGGTGAGACTCATCTCTACAAAAATAAAATAAAATAAAACAAAATAAGATAGCACATTAGCTGGGTGTGGTGGTGCACACCTATAGTCCCAGCTATTCGGGAGGCTTAGGTAGGAGGATTGCTTGAGCCCAGGAGTTTGAAGTTGCTGTCTATGATGATGCCACTGCGTGGGGCATCAGAGCCAGACCTTGTCTCAAAAAAAAGAGAAAAGAACGATTAAAATAAATTATATAACTTTTATCACATAGACATTGTAATAACTGTTGAGACAATATAAATAATTAAATAAAATTAGCCAAGGTTATGCATTTTGTTGTTAATCTATGGATGATTTTTCTTTTTCTTTCTTTTTTTTTTTATGGATGATTTTTCAAAATAGATTTTGTTTCCTTTTACTTCAGTGGTTATAAATGCTTTCCTATCCTTTTAAAGTCCCCAAAACGGATTATCTCCGTGGGTCATCTGTAGAAAAGTGAAATCTGTCACATTCACAAATAGAGTAGAGGAAAGTTGGGTAACTTTAGATTGTAGGGGAACTTCCAAGCTTTAAATGAGTGGTTTCCCCACTACAGGGCACATGAGACCCCCCGGAGCTTCTTGTTAAATACAGCTTCCTTGGCCTCGTTCCAGGCTTGCTCTCCTAGAGTCTACTGAAGATCGATGGACCCTGAGACCCGCACTTTTAACAATGCCCTCAGGGATTTTGCTGCAGGAGCTCCACTGACCTCCCTTTGAGAAGAGCTGCTGTGTTATTTCAAAAGATGTTCAGTATCTTTCCTAGAAGTCAAGCAAAAGCTTATGGTAAGGAGGAAAGTGTCATAAATTTCATTCCTGTGGAGACCAATTATCTTGCTACCAATTGTGGCTTGGCTGCGAACCGTCCATTATCCCCAGGGTGCCATCTTGCATATGTGCTGTGACTTACAAGGGGGCAATGAGTAATCTGAACTAAGCTCTGTGTGGTCAATATTAACCTATCACTCTTACTGAAAAAATAATTCTAAGAAAATGTCACAGAACTATAGGTAGTTAGAATCACCTCTGGGCCACATTTGCTGACTTATCATCTACTTTACAAATGGCTATATTTTTTATCTTAGAATTTTTTCTCCCTTGCTCTTTTCTTCATCCTAAGAGAATCAGGTGATTAAAGAGGTCAGAATATGGCACACTGTTACCATGGAGACCAGAAGCTACTCAGCTCCTGTGCTAGTTTTGTTTTTTTTTTTTTTCCCCTCTCTAACCAGCTGTTATTCTATCAGAGTCAAGAATTTTTACCAAGGGAAAATCCGAACCTTTAAAAATTTTCTCTCTAGTTCTAGCTTGTATGAGAGCGTTAAGCTACTAAACGCTTTTCATTATTCTGAGATAAAATGCTGAGAAAATGTTGGATTTCAGGTGGTGAAATTTCCTGTCACCACGATGTTTGGTTTCTGGGCTTGTAGTTATTTTGTTTCAAGCTTTTTATCAGCATCTCCCGATCATGAGTGGGAGGACATGGAGCCCTTTTAATACACACACTTCCTGCCATGAGAAGAGAAAATGGATATGTTAGTGATTGCAAATTACTGATACAATTCTATTGATCTTTTTGAATACTTACTATGTCCAGGTGCTTTTCTGAGTGTCTTGCATGTATTATCTCATTTACTCCTACATCACACTATGGGGTGGGCTCTACAGTGGCCGTTTTACAGATGAGAAGACTGAAACACATTGTGTTTAAATGACTTGTGCGCTTCAACTTACCAGTAAGGAAGCTCAGCACATGACTAGGCAATCTTACCCAGAGCCCACATTGGTCTATGATCGCTGCTCCGACAAGCTGCTGCTGAATCAGCTGTGTGTATTGTAACAACACTTCTCTATAACCAGGATTAAGGTCACAGTCATGTCAGCTATAACTGTGCAGGGCACAAGTCTGAACCGATAGTTGTTTCAGCAAGTTGCGAAATAGGGTGCAGTAGACTCTTTTGGTGTCGGCACAGGAGCCTCTAGGTACAGCTCCAATTTCAGCAGTAGCCGTGGGCCCTTCTGAAAGCCAGGTTTTCCTGTCTTTTACCCCAGGGTCCTCTGTGATACTTTGGTAGCTCCCTATCCTGTACACAGGGGCAGCGAGGAAGTGTGGGGGAGTTAAAATGCCCAGGAGTACCACTCAGCCAGAGGATGGAGGGGGTGAAACTAGTACCTCAGTGCTCTGGCCTCCTATTGTCAGCTTGGTGATTCTAGAAGGAATTCTGTATATTTCTAAGAATTCGTCCAACAGAAATCCATCAGAGACCTTTAATAAACTGAAAGTGTTTTTTCCCTCGTTCTTGTCATACCTTCTCCACTTATTTGCTCGTGCATCCTGGGATCAGCTCCTTAATACACTACCTGTTCCCAGGTCTTGTCTGAGACTCTGCTTTTTACGGGAATCCATGCTAAGAGCCAGAGTCATTTGTCATCATTGAAAAGTGTAATAATTGTGCTGCACGGGTCAGTTCCATGTGGCCAGGGAACACTTGTGTGTGTGTGTTGGGATCCTGGCACCACCACTTCCATACCACACTGTCACCTACTCCGATGTTCTGAGCCTAAGAACCTGAAATAGAAAAATGGGAAAAACACTATCTCATGGGAATGTTTTGAGCTCTTTCAGAACCGTGACCTTCCAGTCTTTGTGTGGCTGTGGCTGTGATCCTTGCCCTGCCTCGGGATATCCCCATAACCAGATGTTGGGGGGAACTAATTCAGGAAGAAGCAGTGTGTGGAAGTCATGAAGACGTGGGCACCACGAAAGAGAGCTCACAGGATGCACTTTCTCTTTGGGAGGAACAAGGTGAACTAAACGGTGGTTAGAGATCTCTGTTCGTATGAATGTGGTAAAGAATTTGCTGGGCGATGTTTCCTTAATATTCTTATAAAGATTTTTATTAAAAATGTCTGCTTTCTTCAATTCTCCTTAAAGTAAAAAACTACGAATCTACTGTAACAGGAGAGAACTCTGGGGCCTCCAAAAAGGCCAAAAGCTTCTATTTAAATTATACCTCTCCACTTATTAAAATGCTTCTACTTTATTAAACTTCATATCTCTTGCTGTTAAAGAGATGTTACAGTGAACAGGAAAGAACAGAAAGGCAGTGAGTGTGGAATGGATCTAGGGTTGCTATGGAAACAGTAGGGCCAACCAATCAGTAAAGAGATAGTGTTCATCCAGGAAGTCGTCAATTCAAATTGCCCTCAAAGGCCATCTGACTGTATAGGTGAACTGCATAAACATAGCTGGGGCTCTGTGCCCACTGTGAAACCCCAAATCAGGTGAGAGTAAAAAAAAAAAAAAACTTATCTTGCATACCCCTCTATGTGGCCCTGAAGAGAAAAGAAGCCGTCTAAGCTGCAGTTCCCACCTCTGCTTTTGCAAATAGTCGACAGACAGGTGTGGACGTGGGAGGGTAGGAAGGTAATAATACTGATTTACAGGTGTATGGCTCTCCCTACATTTCCAAGGCATTCTATGTTCATTGGCCCATATGATCCTGTAAGACAGACAGCCTTGAAATTGTGTTATCCTAGCATCACGGCAGAGAGCACTGAAGCCGAGGGTGATTTGTTCAAGGTGACACAAATAATAGGTAATTAAAATGAGAATAGATTCATGTCACTGTGAAACTTTTTTCTCTCTCCAAGGCACAGCCCAGACTTATCCTGGAGGAGGATGAAGGAGCTGGGTGTCAGTTTCTCTGGAACCTAAAAGAAATCTGATGGAGGTGTTGGGAACTGAGGTGCTAAGGTGCTGTTCGTGGGTCCACCCACCTCCGTGCTGTCCTCCATTTCTGCCCTTATCTAAACCTCAAATTCTTTCTTCTGCAGGGCATTTCTTCCATGAAACCTTTCCGAAGTTAACCTGTCCCTATATATATCTCTTTCTTGAATTCCCACACCATTTAATTCTCAGAACAACCCACATGGGATTTAAATGACAGTTTTTATGCTATTTCATGTATGAGAATCTTGCCTTTTCAACTAGATTATAAGTTCTCTGAAGGCAAAAGTTATAAAAACTTGTGTTGTGAGCCCTTTGTTTCTCCCCTGATTCTGGCAATATTGGACACAAATTAAAAGTTTAGATTTACCATAAGTGATGGTAGGATGCTTTGCTGTCCCTCCTATACGAGAGCTGTAGTTGCCGTGGCTGTTTGCTTGTTTGTGGGTGTGCATAGAAATGTAACAGTAAGTTTTGTCAGATTTAAAGTCTGCTAAAGCATGATATTAAGTTTTATGACCCACCTAAAGTCTTAACAGAAGCAAGAATGAGTTATTAACAGTACCAGAGTTCCTTTCCAATTGTACAGACTTGCTGACTTTCTATGTTAACATATTAATTCAGAAACAGGTTTCACTGGATATTTTATTGTTCTGAGTAATCTTAGGATATTTTACTGTTTTGAGCACGTCTTCCTGCATATGAGAATGAACTATGTGTTGTTTTAGCTTAACTCAAAGGAGTTTGAAAAAAACCACTGACCCTCTAACGGGGGGGGGGGGGGGTTCCTATTCACTTTGCAATATACTTCCCCATTCTTTCCTAGTTTGGTCCTTCTCTGTACTTAGGGTAAGCTGATTGTTATAACAAATGTGATCCCAAATGAATAATGGCTTAAGTACAGTAGAAGAATAATGCTGACCCATGTAATAGTCCTTCGAGGGCCAACGACAGGTAGAGATGTGGCTCTCCACTCATGCTCAGATTGGAGGTGATGAAGCCCCTCCCTTCTTCAAGGAGCCACTTCCAACTTCACCCAGAAGGTGTCTCCATTTCAGTGAGCCAGAGAGGGAAGGAATGAGGAGGAATGCTTGGTTTTTCTTTATGCGCCAGGCCTGGGCCATATGCGTGCACATTCAGGGCCTCTCCTAAGTGGAAGGGGGCTAGAAAAGCTAGTGTGCGAGCAACCTATGAAACCTCCCCCCTCCCTCACCACAGTAACCCACATTCCATGATAAGTACTGAGACCCAGGGTGTTCTCTGGAGATGCCAAGGAGAGGGAAGAAGAGCAAAAGAAGTTTGTCTTTGGGGGTGTCAATCACTGACCTTGTGGTCTCTTAATTCCTTTCAGCTAGGTTTAAAGTCATTGCAAAATGTCCTTGGAGAGTAAATTAACTGTCACAAGGCTCTGCCTAAAGACAAATAGAAGGGGACAGTGATACTGGCTGGCCAGGCAGGTTGTGTAATACTCAAGGTTTTCAAACTTGGATGCCAAGTTCATCTTATGTTTAGTTTTGCTTGAGTATTTATTTTCCTTTTAAAATTTCACATACTTCATTCTCCTCTCTTCTTGGGAAGAGTAACTTTGGTGACTGGGTATAAGGGAAAAGGCCTAAGGATTTATGATCAAGGGGAAGGGAGCAATGGCCGAGTACCCGTGGCTCACACCTGTATTCGTAGCACCCTGGGAGGCCGAGATGGGTGGATTGTCTGAGATCACTGGTTTGAGACCAGCCTGAGCCAGAGAGAGAGAGACCCCATCTCTAAAAATAGCTATGCATTGTGGTGGGTGCTTGTAGTCCCAGCTACTCGAGATGCTGAGGCAAGAGGATCACTTGAGCCCAAGAGTTGGAGGTTGCTGTGAGCTGTGGCACCATAGCACTCTCCTGACGGTGACAAAGTGATACTCTGTCTCCCTCAAAAAATAAATAAATAAATAAAGTGGGGAGGAAGGGAGTCTGGGGCTATGGCAGGGCTATGGCAAAAAGACATGTTTGGGCCTGATTCTGAGCAGGAGTTTTATGAGTGATGGTTACGAAGTGACCAGTTGGATTTGTAAAAACTCACTGTCGCCAGGTGTCCCCACATGGTTATGAAGGGACTAGCTGGATTCGTAAGAACTCACTTACCAGGTGCCAGTTGTCCCCACAGCTCCACGCACCTCTTCATTAGGTTGAACGGCATCGTTGCCTTCTTGGCCCATTGCCTGGGGTTTTATTTTCATTTTTATTTCTGTCACACATACAAACTCCTTATAAAGCAGCTTTACATCACTTCCCTCTTTTTATGATCCTTCTTCCCAGGAACACACTCTACTATCTTCTGCAGAGTGTCATGTGTATAATTCCCTTTTATTAAGAAACCCGAGGCAGGCATGGAGTGGCACACACCTGTAATCCCAGCACTTTGGGAGGCTGAGGCAGGAGGATTGCTTGAGGCCAGGAGCTCAAGATCACCCTGAGCAACGTAGTAAGACCCCATTTCTATAAAATAATTTAAAAAAATTATCTGAGCATGATGGTATGTACTTGTACGTCCAGCTACTCAGGAGGCTGAAGAAGGAGCATCACTTAAATTCAGGAGTTCAAGACCAATCTGGGCAACATAGTGAGACCCTTTTTTTTAAAAAAAAGAAAATTAAATAAAATTAACTGGGTTTGGTAGCACATGCCCGTAGTCCTACTTACTTGGGAGGCTGAGGTGGGAGGATTGCTTGAACCCAGGAGTTTGAGGTTAGAATGAGCCAGGCCACTTCATTCCAGCCCGGTCAACAGAGCATAAAATAAAAAATAAAAAATAAGTAAAAAAGAAAGAAGTTTTAAACTGGAAAGTAAATAGTATATATTGTCAGTATAAACAAAGATAACTTGGTAAAAATTTTAATAAAATACATGTGTTTGGAGAAATATAACAAATTCTTAATTATGAAATAGGGATGATAAAATTATATGTATCAATCCTTTTATATTTGTAGCAATGCCATGAAACAGACACTATTATCCTTTTTTATTTAATAGAAGAGAGAATTTGAGAGATAAAGAATGTTTAATTTTTCTCAAAGGCCAAATAGCTGGTGTTATAGAAATGAGTTGAAATTATTGAATTTGGTTTGAACTCCAAACCCTGTGGAGTTAATTGTTCTACCAGATTACTTCACCCTTGGGATTTATTCTTTAAAATACTTTCCATTTTCCTTTCGCTACTACTTGAAAGTGTAAAATAGGAAGTGGGGTAGTTTGATCAAAGTAACAGAAAATGACCATCACCAAGTGACTTCTTAAGTTCTATCCGTGCATTGAATCGGATGAGGTGTTAAGAAACTTCTACCTCAAGAAGTTTAGCTTGAAGACCCCAGCACATCTCAGTATCTCCTGCAGCCTATGTGCACCACCTGGGCATTAATTGCTGACACCTGGCTTATCCTTCAAGCTTTCCTTTGAATACCACCACTTCTAAGGACCTTCTCTAGAACTCCTCAGAAGAACATTTCCTTCTTTGGATACTCATAATATGTTTTCAATATTTTATGTGTGCAGTTTTATGCATGACTTTGTTTCTCTGACAGAAAGGTTTCCAGAAGGCAGTGTCATATGCTGCACACATTTGCACTCTCAAGGATGCTACGTGGATGGCACGTAGAGAGTGTACTACAGACATTTGCAGACATGAGGTCAACTGCTTTCCTTTAGCTTGAATGTGATCTTTCTTAGCCTTGACTTTTAACAGAGAGAGTTTTATTCTGAATCACAGGCTTTGCTTCAAAATAAAAGTGATATATAAGGAACTTGATTGGCTCTATTATAATTTAAGCCTATGAGACTTTTCCAAATTTGCTCTAGAACTTATGTCATTGATTTTTTGATTGGTTTTTAGTAGATTGGACAAGATATTTATTAAACTATCTTAATTTCCATGGCTTGGGTTTTGCTCATGTAGGTGCTACAGGCATTGCATCTGGTGTTACTATGAGCACTGTGTTATCACATTTTATTTTATTTTTATTTGTTTTTAATTTAAGGAGGTATATTCTGAACCAAATTTGAGGACTGTGACTCAGAGCCACACCCAAGAAGTCTTGAGCATGTGGACTTGAGGTGGTGGGGTTACAGGGATTACAGATGAGGTCATAAATCAGTATGTGTAAAACAGCCTTTGGTTTGGCCCCAAAGGGTAGGATATCTGGAGTTTACAGGTTATAGGTGGGTTTAAAGATTCTTTTTTTTTTGAGACAGAGCCTCAAGCTGTCACCCCGGATAGAGCGCTGTGGCATCACAGCTCACAGCAACTTCCAATTCCTAGGCTCAAACGAGTCTCCTGCCTCCACCTCCTAAGTAGCTGGGACTACAGGCGCCCGCCACAACGCCCGGCCATTTTTTTTTTTTTTTTTGGTTGCAGCTGTCATTGTTGTTTGGCGGGCCCCCGGACTGGATTCGAACCCGCCAGCTCAGGTGTACGTGGCTGGCGCCTTAGCCCGTTGAGCCACAGGCGCCAAGCCCGTTTAAAGATTCTTTAGCTGCCAATTGGCTGAAAGAGTTAGGCTAAAAGACCTGGAGTCAGAGAAAAGGAATGCTTAAGATGAAGGGTCTGTTAATTTGAGACGAAGTACCAGACAGATTAAAGTGGTTTGGTGAAATTTACTAAATGCAGAATACAAATGTCTTCATACAATAACTAAAGCTATGTTAAACAGTTTGATGAAAATATTTCAGATTGTATATGAAACTAGCACATTGTATCCCTTGATTGCACTAATGTAAACAGCTATGATTTAATTTTAAAAAAAGTGGTTTGTTGTGTGTATTGAGGACCTGAATAAGTCTGGCTTAGTCTTGAGCCAGTTAGTGAGTCACAAAGGAAGTCTCTAAGAAGGGAGGGGGCACGATAGGCGTGTCTGAACTTTCTCATGGCTATTAACTCAGTTTTAGGGACCCTTTTGGCTAAAAGGGGGGTCCAGTAAGTTAGTTGCTGAGGGGGGGACCTTAAGATTTTATTTTAGTTCTCAATTACCCCCTTTTGGCTACAATCTGCCAGAGGATTATTCTGTTTTAAAAAATTGATTTACCTTGTGTGAAAAAACCCCTCATAGAACCAAAAGAAATTGTGATAATTCATTGGGTTGATTTATTTGCTTCTTGGAAATGATTCCAGAAAGAAGATAATTTAGCTTCATTTTACAGACCTTGAGAAAGGAAGATTTTACATGTTGTAAAAATGATGAAAATATTGATCTTTGTAACACTAATGTGCCAAAAATTAAAAAAAAAATCCACTTCCTTCCCTTGTACTAGAATTTCTGTTCCTTTGGTCATCAATTCATGGACTTTTTTTCTTCATGCATTCCTTGCCTTTTCACTGTAGGGACCTCTGAATTTCTATTGTAACTTCTCTTCCAAATTGGCCAGAATCAATTCAATGCTTGAAGAAACAATTGATTTCTATGATATAGATCTTTCAGTTGACCATTTCCCTAAAGTCCTTTTTTTTTTTTTAAATACATGTATTTTATTATTCTTCATTACATTATTCCCCCCTAAAGTCCTTTTTTGAAAAGGGAATGTGAATGACATTTCCTCCATTTAGAGAAATCCTACTCACCATTGCAATCACAATGACTTACCGTATCTCTCAAACTACAACTGTGTGCCAGGCCCATGTTATCACAAATTGTAAGTAGAATGAGTGTAAATTTGGAAAAAACGTAATGTTAATATTTGTTATTTCATAGGTAAAATTAACAATAATGTGGTACATTTTCTATGAAAAAATGCCTGTGCTCACCCTATAGGACCCTTGGGTCCTCCAAGTTTCTACTTTTCTAAGGTGTTTGGTACATTGCAAATGCAAAACTTGATTTTGTTGACCCATCA
The DNA here is from genome assembly GCA_963574655.1 of Perodicticus potto. Classification (NCBI taxonomy): domain Eukaryota; kingdom Metazoa; phylum Chordata; class Mammalia; order Primates; family Lorisidae; genus Perodicticus; species Perodicticus potto. The sequence goes on along the minus strand of CAUYRH010138750.1, from coordinate 13,099 downwards.
ATCAATAATCTCATTACTGGAAGTAATGACAGAATTAGAGTTGAACTGTGATAACACAGGGTGTTGTGTGCTGCATTCTGACAGGCACCCAGGAAGGAGGGAGCATAAAGGAGAACAAAGTGACTTTGACAGATGCCACCAGCGGGGAAAATGGGGATGAGATAGTGTATCAATTTGCTGGGTAAGTAGGTACAACTGCAGGTGATTTATTGAAAATTACAGACCTTAATCTAAGTTTTTGTGAGACAGTGTGCAGACAAGTTTTTAATAGTAGGCCAAAGAGAAAAAGAGGAAGAATTCTAGAGGTCCCGGGGGAGAACTAAGTGGAAGGGCTATGAAATCATTTAATCAGCATTCAGTCCATATACTACACTGACATTTGCAGCGTTCTGTCTTAGAAGGAAATGTGTCCCCATTTAGCTTTCCAAAGTTGGGGAAGGTAAAACACTGCCTTCCGGGAAATGCGTTGATGGGCTTTCTGTTGGCTCCTCTCTGCCCACCTCTGCACTCCTTGGTGGCTTTTTTCAGGGTCATGGGAATGCGAGGGAGAGAACGCACAAGGCCGGCGACAAGCTTCCGATTGCTCAAAGCATGAAGGAGCTCCCGTCTGCCTTCTGTTAGTCTAGGTGTCCAGGGCATCTGGGATGTCCTTCCTGGTGGTCTGGATTAGAGCTGACATGATGGGGAGCCTGGGTAACCATACGACTTTTCAGCCACGCTGATTTTCAATAGGAGAAGTACCAGGGCCAGGGAGTTTTCTCTCCAGCGGGTAGGCTCCGTGATCCCATGGAAGCAGAGCGCTTGTAGAGTTGGCTAACGGGATTTATTGTTCCACCTGTACTTGAGAGTGAAAAGAGAAACTATTAATGATGGAGCCTAAACTGCAGACTTCAGTCAGGACTGTGGCAGGCAAGCCAGGATACAGGATCGTGTTACATCCAAATCACATTGTTTTTCTTCTTCTTAGAAACAGGTAACCTGTTTTTCTTCATGTCAGATTATTAGCTTTGTAGTTTGGGGCACGAATCGCTCTACTTCCTCCCCAGATTGTTCAGTAAAGGAGAGTTAAGTAGACCACAAAACACTCAGCACCCATTTACTGTTCGCTGCTTTTATTTGTCTTTTCTCGTTGTCAAGAAGTTGTAAGGAGACAGGGTTTCCCCTCTGAGGACTAGAAATGGAGTCTGTGCAGCAGTCTTGGCTGAGACCATTACCTGCGCTTGGTGAGATTCCATCTGTGTCCTTGCCCTTCCTGACTCTCAGAGGTGAGAGAATATAAGAATACAGACCCTGGCACTGTTCTAACAAGGTTTCTCTCTTGGTAAGACATCTCTTCCACTCCAAATTACGGCTGGCCAGCATAGTTCACCTGGACCAATTTACTAATTTAGCTTATTCTGTTCCTTCCAGTTAAAGTTGATGCCGTTGCCCCTTCCCTTGAGTGGAAACTTCTATTTCCAACTAACATTTACCATTCAAGCTTATTTTTCAAAAGATTTGCTTCATGATCATTGCTTCGGTCTTCGTTTTTCTATTTTATCTGTTCAAAATGCAAATTCATCTGATTTTTCTGTATCTTAATCTGCTCACTTTTAAGTGTATAAAATATTTTAACAATTTGGGCAGCACCTGTGGCTCAGTGAGTAGGGCGCTGGCCCCATTTACTGAGGGTGGTGGGTCCGAACTTGGCCCTGGGCAAACTGCAATAATAACAACAAAAAATAAAATAGCTGGGTGTTGTGGTGGGCACCTGTAGTCCCAGCTCCTCAGGAGGCTGATACAAGAGAATCGCCTAAACCCAGGAGTTGGAGGTTGCTGTGAGCAGTGTGACATCATGGCACTCTACCGAGGGAGACAAAGTGAGACTCTTGTCTCTTAAAGAAAAAAAATTTTTTTAACAATTTAATAATACTTGGACTCAGAAAAGTGTAATAGGTACAATAACTACCTCTCTTTTTGGCTGCAGAGCAGCAGAGACATTTTAGAAAAATTTTCTACTTTTTAGGGAAGTAAAGTGCTTTAAAAAATGTACTTTATGTATATTTTATAGTAATTAATTAATTAATTAATTAATTTGTTAGAGGAGGGAGCAGTTTCCAAGCCGATGTCACTCCCTGTCTGGAGGAGAAAGAGACATTTCTCTTAAAGGGAGAAAAGTGACTCCACCAACCCCAGAGGTAGAGAAGTGATTTTCTGGAGTTCCCCATCAGGCCACCAAATGATAGCTTTAGAAAGGCTCAGTTGCTCAGTTGGTGCTGCTCACGGGATGGGTAAAGGATAAGTCCATTTTACATTAGAGGAAGAGAAGAGAGTGGTAGGGGTGGAGCTTAGAAAGAGAGAGCGGAGAGCAGAGAGCAGGGAAGGTGGGCAGGGGGCTGTGAAGCCAGAGAACTTCTAGCATCCCAAAGAAAGAAGGGAAGAATGCTAGCTAGCATATTGTTTAGAATCATATGTGAAATCCATTTTTGCCTCAAAGATGTAGTAATTTTAAATGAAGTCTGAATAATCCCAAAATGATGGGTATATTAGTAAAACTGAATTGAAAGATTCTAAGAGAACAAAAATCAAAAGATGGCAATTCCACTCCAGATTTTATACATGGATAGATGTAGGTATATGGATTTTCTTTTCTTTTATGCTACTGTTGGATATAGGTAAATTATTTTATCTTAATATTTTTAATTATTGAGGGAATGATTTTATTTAGAGGCAAGGTCTCACTCTGTTGCTCAGGTGGAATTCTGTGACTTGATTGCAGCTTCACTGCAGCCTCAGACACCTGTCTCAGCCTCCTGAGTAGTTGGGAATACAGGTGTGCACTGCCACACCCAGCCTATCTTTATGTTTTTAAATCATGAAGCTAATAATCTTTGGCATGAAGAAAAATAGGCTATCTGTAATACTTAAATTTGCTTTTATATAAAGAAATTCAGAAAATGATATACTGAGAGGCATGTCCAGAAGGATGGAAGAAGGGCCTCCAAAAACCCATTTCTGCATAAGAGTAACAAGAATATTGGCAAAAACCCCCCAAACATATATATATATATATATATATATATATATATATCACAATCAACTTTTTCAGAATTCTGAAAATTAACTAAAGGATTGCAACCATCCAAGGGTCATTTATTCAACTGAAACTTGGTAAGGACGGGGAGCTTTGTGGAGTTTTAGTTTGCCCTACCCATCCTTCTCTTTCTGGCTTCCCAGTTGTGAGCTTGTTGGTTTTCAGCTATCTCAGAGTGTCGTCTCTACTCACCGTCTCTTGGTCTGCTTACTACAGAGTCTGGGGAACCAAAAATGATCAGCAAGTCAGCCTTGCGGCTTGAGGTGAGTACACTGCATGATTGTAGATAACGAGATAGACAAAAGCAGAAGTCTACTGAGGATTTCTGGGAAAACATTTGCTTGCCTATGAGAAGCATTGTTTCTGGACTTTGGCCTCTTCTTTGCCTTCTTTTTTTCCTGGTATCCGCTGTTAGATTGCAGAGGATGATCACCATGCTGCCAACATAAAGATAAGATCATGGGAAAAAGTGATGTTTGCCCCAATCCTTTGAACTACTGATTGATGCCAGGAACCACTCCCAAACCTTTTGCTCTTTATGAAAAGTAAACAGACTAATTTGTTTAAGCCACTACTTAATCAGATTTTCCGATACTGAAAGGATAAGTAATTCCTAACTGACACAGATAGGAAACTGGGCATATGAAGCAGAAAAATAATCATTTATAGGATCCAACTGAAAAAGAAGATAGCTTAAGTAAAGAACTCAATAGAGGGGTTAAGAGGCTGAACGGATGCAGTGGAAAGTAGGTTAAAGAGCTGGAAGGTGAGGTCCAGAACGTCAGAAAGGGATGAAATGATGGACTCATAACAAAATCAAGAGTTTTGGAAAATAGAAGTAGTGGCATCCATATCTGATGAAGAGGCATTTCAGATGAGAAGACAAACAATGGAGAGAAGAAAATAATTGGAAAAAAATGAGATGTCATCAAATTAAGGAACTATATTCATGCAATTAATTGAAAACTATCATGTCTTATGAAAAAAATATATCAGTGAAAACTTACACCTATGCCTATTTTGGTGAAATATAAAGATATTTGAGTCTAAGAAATAGATTTGAATAGCTTCCATAAGTTAAAAGCAGATCCTGTCAAGCTAACAAGAACTGTCTTGTTATTGGCTTGCGCAATAGCAATGTTGGATAATGGAATATTATTTTTAGAGTGTTAAATAAAACGATATTTGAGGCTAGAGTTTTTTCCCAGCAGGATTATCACTTGAATGTGTGGAAAACATCCGTACATGCACAGTGCTTCAGAAGGCTCATGACACAGTGATTCTTTCTGGAAACGCTCTAGGACAATGGTCAGAAAACTATGGATGGTGGGGCAAAATTGGTCCCCCTATGTTTTTGAAAGTAAAATTTAATTGGCACCAGTTCTACTCATTCATTTCTAGATTGTCTGTGGCTTCTTTCCTGCTGCAATGGCAGAGTTGAATAGCTGCAACAGAAACTGTAGAAGTCCACAAGCCTGAGATATTTACTCTTTGCCCCCTTACAAAAAGTGTGTGAGCTCCTGACATAGGACAAAAAGCAAGAAAAGAAATACATGTAGGATACTTTGAAATTAGGGAAGTTAGGATGTAGATAATTTGATTAAGTTTGTTGTGAAGTAACAGTGGACCAAAATAAGCTAAAATATACACGAAAGAATCAGACTTAAAATATTTTTTATGATAACCACATGAATGGGAAGAAGCAGCAAAGGAGGGGAGTTTATGCTAAAGTATCTGGCTAGTTCAGGCATCACTGTGGCCTCTGGCCGTTAGGTTTGTGCTGAACAATAGTGTCACGACTAGGGAAGCACCGTTCACGTCACAGGTGCATCCTTGAGCACTAACTCTCTTGAGCTCTGCTCGATTTGTGGCCTGGTGAGGCCAGGGCAGGGGGTGGAACCCTTTGTGCTTCCACCAAGTGATGCCTGAGCTGCCGTGGGAGCAGCAAGTGTGGACATGTGGCTGGGTAGGACTGTGTCTGCCAGGGCTCCGGAAAACCTTCCAGACAAATTAAAATTATTTTTTTCTTAAAGGGTTGTCTTTCTTCAAGTCATACACATTTGCCCTCTGAGATAGCAGCTACCATTTAAAACGGACAATTTAGCTGTGGCAAGGCCTTAAAATGATGGAGGAAAATGAACAGATGTGTGCTACCAATAAATTAGGGGTGACTATTAAATGTATGCGGATGGAGCAGCAGAAGAACAACTCCTCAGTGGAAGATAAAAAAGGAAAGGGGGCACAAAAACAAAACCTTGTAAATAAAAATGTAAAATAGTCTGTCAGAAATAAATCCAAATGTAACAGTAATTATAATAAATATAAATGCATAAACTAATTGACCCCAAGACAGATGCTCAGATTAGATTTAAAAATGGTGATAGTTAGGCAAAGGAATCAAATGACTGTATCTCCATGGAAACACAGACATGAGATGGGAGCTGTCAAGTGACAGTTTTTACTGTATTTCTTTTTTCTGCATAGAGTTAATTATTCAGAATCAAAGTAATATCCAATATCCTGGAGTCAGATTTGGGCAACCTAAGGTTTTTCTTTCCAAGTAATCTGTTCAAGTGGTGACTTAGCTTAGCAGATTCTTAAAGTGGAGCTAGTGAATGAAAGAAAAGATAACTTTTTGTTGTTGCTGCAGTTTGGCTGGGGCTGGGTTTGAACTCGCCACCCTTGGTATATGGGGCCAGCACCCTACTCACTGAGCCACAGGCACCACCCAAGAAAAAGATAACTTTTAAGTGTCTTTTATATTCTCTTATAGGGAAGAAAACATTCTGCTTTACTAAAAATAATTTTTTTTCTTTTTTAAAAGGGATTATTTTTTTTCTTTCTTTTTTTTAAATTTATTGTTGGGGATTCATTGAGGGTACAAAAAACCAGGTTACACTGATTGCCTAAAAATAAATCTTAATGAAATCACACATAATATCAATGATTTTGGAAATGAAATGTTGATCAACTTGGTCAGAACTAAATTTGTCATAAAAGAGCTGTGAATTACAATACAAAGATGGCCAAATTGGGTGCAGAATCAGAGATATTCAGTCTCACATATTTTGCCTGTAAGTTGATTAGTTAATTATGAAGCACAGATAAACTATAATCCAATGAGTCCTTTCCTATGTGACTGCTTATATTAAAGTACTGGTAGATTTCCTTCCATAAACTATTCTGTTCTACTTAACTTTTTCTCATTAGGTTGATACAGTTTTTACAAACGGAACACTTTCCCTGTTTGTATATAAAATTGTAAATAGAACATGAAAACATACAATGGGAAGTAGGTGATTGGAGAATAATTTCTTTCTTTCTTTTTTTGATCACAGCAATGCCTTTTTTTCCAAACTGGAGAGTAATTTCTAATTTTTGGTAACAATAAGCACCTACTTTTAGTAATGTATCTCAGTGCCAAAATATGAACTTATACAGAGATCACATTCTGTTCTTTGGACCTTGTGAAACAAAAGCCACTCTAGAAAGTATTTACTGAGATTGATCACCACTTTGGCCCTCTGCAGTGTTGCTTGATGTCTGAGAATGTTCAGACTGCAGAAATGCAAAATTTCCTCTACTTTGCTGCCTCTGTGCTGGTATTGGAAAAGAAAGGCGACATTCTGGGAATGGTCACATTAATATTTAGTATGATAGTAACCATTTCAGTATCCTGTTCATCCACAGTGGTTTCCATAACCAAATAGTTAAGCCTCCAAACATTCTTAATGTTATGAACATTTATAGCTAGCAAAACGAGAAACGTGGGCTTGTGATTTCAAAAGGATATGTAGCAAGAAACCACCTCAAGCTATTCCTATATACATTAGTGAACATCCTAAAAATGACAAAGGAAAAGATGTGATCTGTAGATTTCTTAGAAGAATTAGGACGTGAAATCTATGTTAGACTTAGCTGTGGAGTTGGCACCTAGCATCTAATAATGAGCTAGATTAAGCCTAGGAAGTGCAGGCTAGGAGAGGGAAACGGGCCGGTGAGGGAGAAGCATCTGTTGTGTGAAGACTGCGCAGGAGAATGAAGAGAGGAAAAATAATGAAGCCTTCTTTGTTATAGGACCAGCATTTTAGCACTGCTTCCTGAGAGAGCAGCAGGAAATTCTGTGATTTCTGGTTAATACTGCTGAGGCTCATTTGAAAAAAGCTAGTTTTAAGTGCCACACATTTACCTGGCATTCAGCTCGGGATGAATAGCTAAAATTTCTTAGTGCTGGTTTCTTAAGCTAAATTTTGGTTATCTCGTTGCTGTAGAACAGTGGTTCTCAACCTGTGGGTCACGACCCCTTTGTAACAATGAAAATACATGCTGCATATTAGATATTTACATTGCGATTCATAACCTTAGCAAAATTACAGTGATGAAGTAGCAACATAAATAATTTTATGGTTGGGGGTCACCACAACATGAGGAGCTGTATTAAAGGGTTGCAGCATTAGGAAGGTTGAGAACCTTGGGAGGCAGAGGCAGGAGACTCGCTTGAGCCCAGGAATTGGAGGTTGCTGTGAGCTGTGATGCCGCGGCACTCTATCCAGGGTGACAGCTTGAGGCTCTGTCTCAAAAAAAAAAAAAAAAAGGCTCAGTGCCTGTGGCTCAATGGGCTAAGGCGCCAGCCATGTACACCTGCGCTGGCAGGTTCGAATCCAGCCTGGGGCCGCCAAACAACAATGATGGCTGCAACCAAAAAAAAAAAAAAAAAAAAAAAAAAAAAGAAAAAAAGGAAGGTTGAGAACCTGTGCTATAGACTGAAAGTTTGTGTGTCCCCTCACCTGTATTTTGAAATACTGACCCCTGTGTGATGGTATTAGGAGGTGTGGCCTTTGAGAGGGAATTAGTTCTTATACGAGAAACCCTTAAGATTGAGATTAGTGCCCTTATGAAAGAGACCCCAGTAACTCCTTTGTCCCTTTTGCCACATGAGGACACAGTGAGATGATGGCTGCTCATGAGCCAGAAAATGGTTCTTCACCAGATGCCAACTCTGTTAGCCCCTTGGGGATTAATTTCTGTTGTTTATAAGCTGTGAGCCTGCGGAATTTTGCTGCAATAGCCCCAGCAGGCTAAGGCACTCCTTCTAGAAAACGGTATCAGCGTTTAGTCAGAGTTGGAAATAATTAGTGTGAATTCTGTGCCTTCTTTTTGGAGCTATCTGTTAACATATTTTTTGCTTGTCATTTAAAAAATGTTTATTGAGAATCTACTATATGCCATACATTTTGCTTAGTGTAATCATTTGTTTACTGTTCAGGATGAAGTTGCTGCCTTTAAGAAGGTAACATTCTATAGTGAAGACAGAGAAATAAATAGGCAATTGCATTATAGTTTATGGTTATAGAATGTTATGGGACCCTGTAGGAGTGTCACTTGACTTAACTTTAGAAATCAAAGAATTCCTGAAAAAAGTGCTATTTTCAGCTGAGATTTAAAGCACACAAGAGATTAGCCCTGTGGAAGCCAATGAAGGTGGGTGGAGGGGGTACTACAGGCACAGAAAACTAGAGAAATTGTGGTGTATCCAGGGAGATATAAGAAGTTCATTACAGTTCAAGAATAACATACTGTGTTGGGGGAAGGGAAGAAAGAAATTAGACTATTAGGAATGACATTATAATCCGTGCTGAGGAGTTCGAATTTCATGACAAGGCCTTGGAAGCCACTGAAGGATTTAACTAGGAATCTATGCTTTCATTTGTGCTTTAAGAAGCACCTTAGAAGAGGTTTTATAAATAAAACTGGGAAAGGAGAAGACCAGGAGCCATGAGATAATTTAGGAAGCTTTGAAATAAACCTGGTAAGAGATGCTGGTGGTCCAAACTCCATCCACGGCCGGAAGGATGGAGGGATCCTAGGGTAAGGGAGTGATGGGGGTTAGCGATTGGGGACGGAGGGCGAAGTTAACACTAATGCTGGCATTTAGATTTGCCAAGTGGTGGATGGTGATGATACTTCCTGAGACAGGAAGAACGGAAGGGAGATGATGGGCTGGTAAACGTTTTGAGTAGAATCGTGTGTTTGCCTTTGTGCCTGCACTGCCTTCTGAGTCCCAGACTCCAACCCTCTTCCTGTTCCACAGTTTGGAGCACCTTTTAAGACTTCCTGCCATTATCCGCCTCCATTTTGTTTCTCCCCTGATGCATTTTGTTTTTGCTTTCCTAAACAATATTTCTTGTCACAATATACATTTTCTCATGCTCCCATCCCGTATCCCTCTCTTTCTCCCTCAAATCTCTTTTTTGAATCTACACTTCCTACCATTTTACACTTTGAGATGTTTAGCAATAATTGCCTTCTCACTGGGATTTTTATTGTCATTATGTGTCAGTTGCTTGGAAATTTGTAACTTATTTTTGGGTCGATTATGAAAGGTTATCTTCAGCGACATTGAGCCACAAATACATTAACAGTTTAACGGTGACAATCACATGACCTTGAAGGTAAATAGATGATATACAATGAACACATTTCTTATTGTATTAGTTTTCTATTGCTATTATAAAAATTATCATGATCTTAGTGGCTTAAAACAATGTACATTTATTATTAATAGTAATGTAGGTCAGAAGTTTGAAGAGGGTTTTAATTAGGGTAAAATCCAGGTGTGGGCAGGATGGTGTTCTTTTCTCAAAGGCTCTAGAGAAGAATGCATTTTCTCACTTTTTCAGCTCCTGTGGGCTGCTCACCTTCCTTGACTCAGATTCCCCTTTCTCCATTCAAACCCCAGAGTGGTTGAGTCCTCCCGCCCCCACGTCACCCTGACCTCCTTTTCTACCTTTCTTTTGTGCTTAGCACCCTTCTACGTACGTGGAACCACTTTGAAAATCCAAGACAGTCTCTTCTGTTCACAGTGACCGGATTCCACCTCCGGTTTTAATTCTCCTTCGCCGTGCTCTATAAGCTACTTTTTCTGCTTACCACACTTAAGAAATCCCATGATCAGCACTCTAAATAAAGGGTTTTCTTCTGCTTTTCTGATTTCATCTCATCAAAGTCATCAATAACTCCCACATTTCAAAGTACAACGTAGAGTTTTTAGTTCTTTGACTCACTTCTTCATAATATGCGTTCTCCACCTGGTTCCCTGGACGTCACGCTCACGTGGCTTTCTGTCTGGCTCCCGGGCTGTTGCTCCTCATTCTCCTGGCTGGGTGCCTCTCTTTCCCTGAGCCCTCAGAGTGGCCAAACATTCAGTTCTTTGTTGTCCTTTTCAATATCCCTACTCACTTCTTCGTGACATCCTATACTCGCATGGCTTTCAAAATCATTCATTCATATGCTGAAAAGTGTCTACATTTTATCTCTGTTCCTCGACTCCTCACATTCCAGGCTTATGTATTCAACTGCCTCCCCCACATCTCCACTTAGATGTCCAGTAGACAAGCCAATAAGTTCATAACTGAACCCCTGCTCTTTCCGTCTAAGCGTTTCAATTCGTGGCTTTCACTATTTCAGTCGATCCATCCTTCTAGGTTCCTAGCACAGAAATGTTGTAGTTGCTTTCGAAGTCTTTCTTCTCTTCAGACCTCATAGTCCTTCTGTTAGGACATACTGTAGCTCTGCCATTAAAATATATCTAGAACGCATTGCCACTCAGCACATTTACTGCTATCATCTGGTCTGTAAATTATTTCTAGGACTTCACAATCCAGACAACATTGCCGAAAGTTGGTTAGCTGTTAAAAAAAAACTGAGAGGTACTGTATGTTAAAAAAATGGAAGATTTTGCTGTTTTTCATGGAGGGAAAGTCTTAATGTCTTTCTGATAACCTTTAAACACCTTACAGAGTTCTGGGCAAATGCACTATGAAGTACAAACTGTATTCAGTTCTAATTTCTGAGATATTTCATTGTTTGAGAAGAGAGGAAAGTTATCTAACTTTGAAAATTATAGAGGTCTCTAATTGCTTTTCATGTCCAAATCCAGAAATGTCCTGGATGTGTTTGAGACAACGTAGGTGATGTTACACTTGAATTTAGATCATATTTAGTTTTACTTTTATTAAAAGGGTGATAACCATTTAAACACTTACATTTAGTGGTTAGAATAAGAAATTCAAAGTAGTAGATATGGATTATGCAGGGAGGGAGGCACCAACACACAGTACTGTCATGAACTCGTATATCCTTGTTGTGGATATACGACTAATTCCCGATCAGAGCCTAATAGCATTAGGCTAAATGTAATACCCTGAAATGATTTTGAATTATAGAGGAGACTGCTTTCAATTTCATTATTAATTTGATCTCCTGTGAAGATGAAGGTTAAAACAATGAAATTTACAGATCAGGTAGAGATTATTTCATGCCAAACTTCCTGCTTCATTTGATAAGATTTTGAATTAAGTTATATCTGGAGGTCTTCTTCACCACCAAAAAGCTTTGTATTAAACTCCTTCCCCTACTGCATCCTCTTGGGAGGATTTGTTGAAATAACTCTTCTAGAAAAAAATTTTCTTTGCTTTTTTTAACCATCTTTTGCAAAGCTTCCTTTATGAAGTTTTTAAAGAGACATATTTAAAAATAATTCTTATAGCAGCTTGCACACTGGAACTTCCCACACCTGCCCTAATGTTGTTCAAAACACGGATGAGAGCTCATCGTCCGCCCCCAGTGGTAGCACCACATTATCTTTTTAATCTCTTCTTCAAAGAGGTCCACTGAAGGAGAGAAGGAAGATGGCTTAGAACCTCCAAAACTACCACTTCGAAAACTTTCAGGAATAACAATAATAAATAAATAAAAGTGAAGTAGTTTAATGTCATAACATTTAGGAAGATTGAATTTGAATGCAAACCTGAAAGAGAGAGAAAAAATGCCACTTTTTCGATACCTCAATTACTATTTCTCGATTTTGGCTGCCCCGTGCATTAAGCCATATGGGTCTGTTGGATTCCCAGCAGAGGCGGGAACTATGATGTCTGCTCCTGTGTTTTCACATCCCAGCGGCTATGCTGTTAGGCGGCATGGGTTTCTATGTCCCTATTCCACTTGGGATCTGATTCTTTACCTCAAGAGCATCTTCCGGGAGCCTACATGAAATCAGGGGCAGAGCAATTGCTCAGTGAGCTTCAGCATCTCCACAAAATAGGTGAAAATAACTTCTTAAATAGGGGCGGTGCCTGTGGCTCAGTGGGTAAGGCTCCAGCCCCATATACCGAGGGTGGTGGGTTCAAACCTGGCCCGAGCCAAACTGCAACAAAAAATAGCTGGGGGTTGTGGTGGGCGCCTGTGGTCTCAGCCACTTGAGAAGCTGAGGCAAGAGAATCGCCTGAGCCCAAGAGCTGCAAGTTGCTGTGAGCTGTGACTCCATGGCACTCTACCAAGGGCAACAAAGTGAGACTCTGTCTCTAAAATAATAATAATAATAATTTCCTAAATACTTGAACTAAGTGGCTGGTAGTGTTCTTAAAAGAGATTTTTCATAGTCACTATCGACCCATCTTTTAACGTAGCGAATGTACAAGTCCTAATTAACCCCTAGTACACATTACTCATATGGCTGCTACGGGAATGCCGACATGTGGGCGGCCCTATTCAACAGGGGTTAAGTGTAGTGTGTTAGGTGCTAAACTCTCTGGTTTTACCTCTAGGCTCACCAATTTTCAGGTGTGTAATCTTGGACACAGTTAACTTCCCTGTTTCTCAGTTTTTAAAAAAATTTATAACATAAGAGTGATGATGGTGATAATAATCTCCTTCTTAAGATGATTTAGAGGATTAAATTAATACCCTCAAGTAAATGTTGACCATTGTCTTTGGGATAAATGGTCCAAATTTTAGCCAAAAAAATTTCAAATGAAGGCTTAAGACAGGTAATATACTTCAAAATAAGAATTTGACATTAGTAGGGAGGCAGTCTATTTTAATACTCAGTGTTTTTTTTTTTTTTTTTAGAGACAGAGCCTCGAGCTGTCACCCTGGATAGAGTGCTGTGGCATCACAGCTCACAGCAACCTCTAATTCCTGGGCTCAAGCAAGTCTCTTGCCTCTGCCTCCCAAGTAGCTGGGACT